>JARLTB010000250.1:7467500-7593270 GCA_030141615.1 Unio pictorum
ACATACATACATACATACATACATACATACATACATGCGATACACGTTGTTATGAATCGTTACTACTCAAAATATATTATCAACGAACTGCTTTATGCATGAACTGTGGCAGAAATATTTCAGTATGTAAAGACGCCTTTTCTAGGTTTTACACTTTCTAATGGTATACATATTAAGTCTAAGGGAATTGTACTAATCACGATGCAAACTACAACAGTTATGGTTTTCTTTTAAACTGGTATGGTTACGTGAAATATGTCATTGTTGAAGTAATACATTTCCTTGTATATAAAATCCTCATATTGTATATAAAATCCTCATATTGTATATAAAATCCTCATATTGTATACAAAATCCTCATATTGTATATAAAATCCTCATATTGTATATAAAATCCTCATATTGTATATAAAATCCTCATATTGTATATAAAATCCTCATATTGTATTCAAAATCAGACAATGCATACGTAGCGTCCATACATTCAGAAAATAATTATACAAAACACCGTTTATAAAATATTTGTCAGCTTTTCCCAGTGACAGAGAACTGAAACTAAGATCAACACGTCTGTTCTAACCTTAACCAACAGGCAGGTAACTCAGCCAAATATAGACTCAATATTAGCCTTTACAACATATCCAAATTTGTGGCTAGATTCCTCTTGATATTTCAAATTTATTAATATCATATTTATGTTTCAAGAGCATCAAAATATGTATTGTTTGGAGAAGAGTAAAATGACTTAAATGTTTTATTAAACATACTGCTGACTCTACACAAAAACACTGCTGGATCCGTGACCGCACATCTATGTGACCAACGTAATGCTGAAGGACCCTGTTCAAGAACAGATGACTATATACTGCAAATTCAAGTTCATAGAAACTTGATGGATAATGTCTGGAGTCTTCGGCGGCCTCGATTTGTCCAATAATCGTTATCGTGTTAAGAAGCACATCGTAGTCTTCCGTCAAGAAGTTCTTTGTCTAAAAAAAAACACGAATCAAAAGGAAAAGGCAACTGAGCAACGGAATGTTCATATTTTGTAATTTTAATAAAAACCTCAGGATATGTTTAATCTTTAAAACAAAAGCGTCCAGCACCTAATCGAGTGGCATATATGTGAATGTTTCTGACAAATGAAGCTCAAAATGTGTTGTGCATAAATTTTCGCTGGCTGTTTTGCTTGGAATATGTTGTCGAATGTGTTAGTTAGTATTGGATAAAATGTTTTATACTTTTTTATAAATGCAATTTCTTCTTTAAGATTAATGATATCACATTCAAATTGTGTGATTTGAAAACTTGTTTTGTCTTTTCTTTATCGTAAGCGTTGATTAATCTTAAAATTTAAAAAATCCAATCATTAAATGTTAGTGAAACCGAAAGTTAAAAATGATAAAATCCTGTCCTTTTCATATGGTAGTTGCTTAATAATTCATTTTGCAACATTTTCCGATAATTAGGAGAGCAATTTGTTCACAGAAAGGATACTTCTTGAAAACTTTAGCTTGGAACCTAATTCTTCATTGTAAATAATTATTGATGGAAATAATGGAATTCCATGAATGGGAGAAGATAGATTTGCAAGGGTTGCGTTTTCGATTGGATATCATTGGATAACTGTTTTCCTAAACACTTAATTGTAGTATAGATATAGGAATTAAGTTTTCATGTAAACATACTGTAATTTTAGTATATCGCTTGAATGTATTATGTAATACTTACTTACACGAGCGGTGTAAATTTCATTCTTTGGCATTGGCAGAGTCATTAAGGCGCATTCCATACGTATCGTTTTTTCGGACTGGATTCTCTCCCTTATCGGAAACGGAAATCGATATTCTGTGAATGGATCAGCAGCGTAACATAGTTGCTATTTCGTCACCCTGTTTCTCAGTATAATTCAGAAAGCTGTAGAGTTAAAAACTGTATACTACAAACGAATGAAAAACACAAGTTCTATTGGTAATGGCAAACATGCAATCCATTGACCCGTTCTAGACGTGCATATATCTTGGATATAACACACATGTCGCTCTATGAGACGTGTTCAACTATTTTAGGGTATGTTCAATGGTTTTACAAGAGGAGCTATCACTTTATCTGGCAGTCAAGGATTCAGATCTAGGCCCTAGTGATGAAATTTTACAATGGTGCTCTAGAAAATTCAACTTCCAGATCCAACTTTCCTCTTTGTATAAAACTAACTACATATATTGAAAATACCGAATAAGAGTTAAAAGTAGAAATATTGCTTACGAGAAACATTTCGTTAAAAGACTGCGATTCTTTTCTACGGTACTCGCCAAAATTTAAAGTTTGCCATTCATTGCTTCCTGGATTGAGTTTGGTGATGAGTCAGCAGATCAGTTTAGTTTTGAACAAATGAATGGTGTCTTGGCTCTGTCTTATCTTGCCAATACGTTTCTTACACTGCTCTATCCATTCGTTGTAGATAGTGTACAATGATCCAACTGCTTGATATGGCAGAAAAAGGTAATGACCCACTGCTATGATTAAAATTAGTATTTACAAGCCAAGGCGTGAAACAAATGATGCGGGAAAATGTTCGAATCTGCTTGTGAAATAAAACAAACATATAAGAGGAGGGACATATGTTCTTTGCCTTTATCTGGTTTGAGTCAGTACAATATAACTTTCTAAAGAAAGCATTCGTATGCTTTACTGGTAATAATTCCATTGCTCAGTTTCACTTCAACGAGGCATATTCCTGAAAACAGTAAACTTGATTAGTTTTTTAAATGTCGTTAACTTACAAAGGTTTCAAGTAATAGATGCCACGTGCTCTCGCCCGAGTAGAGGTTGTCTCTTGCAGATCGAAATATCTAAACCAACGGCTGACATAAAACATCTGTCCCGCAACTGGCACACTTTGTTCCCAATGCCACAATTATCGCAGTACTAAGTACTTTAGCAATTTGTATTAAAATACATGAAAACAAGAACATTAAACTAATAATAATATAAATAATAAGATAGAAGTAAGGTAAAACAAAATTGCTAGTGATATGCCAGATTAGAATAAGATGTGTGAAATAACGTGAAATAAACATGAATTAGAAAAATACAAACTCCCTTGGTTGCTGAAACATAATAAAGAGACTTCAATATAACTAAACATTATGAATATTAATATTTAAGGATACTACCACACAGAAGCGCACACACACACACACACACACACCTATCTATCTGTCTGTCTGTCTGTCTGTCTATCTATCTATCTATCTATCTATCTATCTATCTATCTATCTATCTTTTGCAATTCACAATTAGATTAGACAGTGAATTAAAATAAATTATGGTTCAATTCTGGCAGCCTTTGTAAAGTATAATTAAAGTTTTATTCAATGCATGCACCCTCGAACAGGTTAGTTATTAGTAGATGCTGTGCCTGGTTAGTTATAAGTTCATATCAGATTATCGCGGGTCATGAGCGTTATTTGTATAATATTGTATAAGCCCCATTTGTCTAAGGGTAAGCGTTACGTCCCACTTTGTCAAAGGGTATTGCACAACAGATAATAACAACACTCTAACCCACTCACCTCTGATACTCGCTATCTATGAGATGACCGCCCACGGTATAATTGCCCGGTTTGAGTATAGATTGTATATGGTAAACTGAGCTAATATATATTGAACAAAGAACTACGAGCCCCCGTAAAGATAAATAAACAATTTAATCAAATACATACACAGTGAAATTTCCTTTCATTCGGAATACACGCGGTTTTAGAATTAAACTTTCACCGAATTACAAATAGATTGAAAATAGAATTAAACAAATTTAGCCGTTCTATTACTGATAGTTAAATTCATTACAGAATCGAGAGTTCAATCAAATTCATCCGCTTTGTTCGAATTTCATAACCTGTTATCGTCTAACTGCGTTCTCTGCTCAATCCAAGTTTGTTCTGGAAGTTACCGTCCCCCGAGATACTTTTTCCTTCGTGGATGTTCCTTTTGAACTCAGACTTGTCCTCTGTATCAATGTATACACCTCGCAATTTCTCCTTCACAATTCCCTTTTCCCGTACTTGTACGTCCTCTATTTCGGTACTGCACGTCTTCCCACCAAACGCTATTTTTCTTCCTTCCAAAAGAAACGTAAAACAACCTAAGTCTCCTGTTACGCTGGTAATAGCTGAGACTGTCCATTTGCCTGGCTCGAACAATCAGATATTACTATCAGTGATAACAATTTTACGGCTAGTAATTAACTACACATGTTTTCAAATCAATACCGTTAAACCACCTATTAATTCGGTTTGCCTTGACCTAATACATTATACACTGTCGCTAAATTATCTGCGACATCCAAATTCGGTGAATTCACATGTATTCTTGTAAATCAATAATTAAAGTAAGACATTAAATCTTAGAATACAATCAATATTCAAACAATATGATAAATTCAAGAATTAACGTAACACTTCCGATCATAACTCCACATAGTGTTTTTACGAAATCAATTAACACTACATCATTCTTAACTACGAATTAAGGTAAGAATTCTAATTCATAATTCAAAAGCACATTACTAAATTAATGTAACAAATGAAACTAATCATACAAATGTATCAACAAAATCATGTAAATCTGTAATCGAAATTGCATAAAAAAATAAACGTGGATTTTGAGACAAATACCTCGTGTTTTTGGTGCGTCTCTACACCGTTGCTTTTGGCGGTTTTTCGATCACGCCTCCTTGACGAATGGATTTCACTCAAATCGCATCCGAAGCCTCTGTTCCAAAATAATTTTATACTAGCTTTCTTGCAAAGCAAATTTCGGAAGACTGAAGTAAATTTCGGCTAGTAAGATACTATATTCTAAAGATTTCTCGTGTAAAACACACCCCTTATTCAACAGCGACCAATCAGACAAATATATTTTCTTGCCTTTCCTTTAAAAATCACTTACATCAACGTGTCAAGATGACACGCTTTGGTTTTTAAGTAACGATTCTCTGTTTCAAATCAAACCTGACACTTTCGTGATAAAATGAACCTTTCCCTAGGTCACGGCGGTCAGTACTGACCCCTGTATAAACAACATGCTAATTAGTACGGTAGTTAACCTGACATTGACCAACCTATCCATGTCACTTGACATACCTAGCTTACAAAATTTATAGGGAACACACCAAATGTACACTCTGTACTAGACGAAAATTAGAATGTTAGGATGATTAGGAAAAAATATAACTTGAAAGATTGACTCAATTGCACTAATGGCTTACACAATATCGGTATAGCAACAAATGGACTCGATTTGATAAAGCTAGGGCGTGCTAGTTCACAGACCCTTTTCCTCGGCCAGACATCAACACCAGCAAAAGACTAGACGTGAAAACCATTTTTCACTAGTCATCATTTGGTGCCATTGCACCTCTAGCACTGCTGCTTCCGATAGGTTGATAGGGTTGAGTGCTTGGCTGTTCTATTCCCAGTCCCCTAGGTCTCTCATTCATGTCGATAGCCCCTTCTAGCAGCGCGACATGACGACTAAATTAAATAGCATACTTTGTATGCATAAATGCCTTTGGGGATGTGGCACCATTCCTTCCCCACGGGAAAATCTAAATCACTACCATACTAATTGGTAGTGTAAAATAGTGAACATATGACCCTTCGTGGCCGGTTTCGCTTAAAACCTTACATACTACTACGGTAGTCGACTAGCCTTTCTAGGCGCCCCATCCTGCACGATGTGTAGTAAATCTAATTAGAATGAATAGTTATTTAATAGATTCGTCCGAAAATTTGGCACTTCACACCCAGAATATTTATTTGCTTGTTTGATTAGGACTTTTAACGTAGTTTTAACACTTGTTCAGTCATATTTCTACGATGTCTGTAGTGAATCAATTTATAGTGATGTCTAGCACTGGAGCATCATGCCGCCGACATGTAGCATGATGTCCCACCCAGTCACATTTTCCTGACTCCAGACCGACCACTCACAACACTAACCTCCTAATGCTGAGCGCCAAGCGAGGCAGCTGATGGTACCATTTTTTTAAAAAAAAAAGTTTTTGGTATCACTCGGTCGAACCCACGACCTCTCGCTTCCGCGGCGGACGCTCTAACCAACAGGCCACTGGAGAGGTTTTCCAAGAATATACCAACAAGTAAAAATTAAACATTTTTTGTTTGTATTAATATTTTAATGATAATTCTATACTATATATAAAACGTCGCGAGAGAAATGAGGATGTCTGCTAGCTATATCGCTCACATAAAAACAAAGATCCTAACATGGAATCGTTGGGAACCTTTTGAGTTACTTAACATTTTAATGAGACTGACGTCCGATAAAGAAACTATCTGGTAGAAGTTACATAAGTAGCTTTTGTGCCGTAATAGACGTTTAGTGGCCTTTCCATAGTTTGACAGTTAAAACGTAACTATTTAATCCATGATCCATTAAATTCTACACTGAATGTTGAAATAAATTATTTTATTCAATTCAAGAGAAAAATATATTTCGTGATAAAGTTCACTTAGTTCACCATTTGTTGAACGGTACGGAAGAGATCCAGGTTGTAGTTTATACATCAAGTCATTTTCACGCAAAAAAATATTTACAAGTCTCATTATAATTATTCAAAAATCTGGTCACATAGTGCATTAGTGAAATTAGTTTATAACTTGACGCTAATGTTTTGTGCCCTATCTTATAAATCAACATGACATGGACCTGCTTTCACAGTGCACGGAAAATATTCTATCTTGATAATCATATTATCGGTAAACTTCATCGTAATCCATACAACAGACTGCGATATTAGTTTCATCATGCACTGAAAAAGTCCCTATGCAAAAAGGCAATAAGTCTAAAATCATTACAGGAGGAAAACGATTTGTCAATATACGCCCCTTCAGGTATAATCATAATTTTACTACATTTTATGACAATACACAAATAGCTATGGGACTATTAGCGCTAACAAGCGTGCGCCATACATTGCATTATGCAACAAGACAGGAAGGTCAACGGCTTTAAAATAAATTGTGCGAGCAAAGAGGTTTCTCGACATGCATATTTCAGTCAGGACACTAATCTTAAGTTTGATGGCAATAAATGAAACCCGCGAAACTAGTTGGGCTAACGAGAAGAAGAAAAGGACATGAACTCTAACATAACCTGTTGCAACGACGCTGAAACGATTTGAAAGAAAACATAACGAACAAAAATAAAACAAACAACATATACAATTTGTTGGACATCAAACACATGTGGACATAAGTTTCAGAAAAAAAGTTAATATAGAAAGATAATATATATTATAGATCATTCTAAATTATTCTCTGATTTGTGCTTGCTTTTCCAGTGTATACCAGTCGCATTGGCCTGAGCGTTAACCTGTAAATTGGTTGAACGAATGGCTTTGAAAATGATAAAATGTGCAAAAAATATATTATTTTGTGATGCAGTTAAAGAATGTATATGAATATTCAATATGTTTTATTATTACTCGTGATCTAACACGAAAGCAATACATAAATATCCAAAACAGACAACAACATTCGAAACTTGAAATAAAAGTCAATTAAATTTGAATTTTCTAATACAATGAAGATTTCAATAATGACGACGATTTTTGCAAGTGACATCTAATTGAAAGAAATATATTTAGCATATTAAAGCTTTTTACAAGTCTTAAATTCAACATATTACAGCTGATATAAAAGGAAAGAGGTATCACTTGACATATGTTATTGTAGAAGTAATACCCTTGTATTGGAATAATATCACTGAATCTTATTATAATAAAGACACGTATAAGCAAGATCTTCAAACATTGCTTCATTATGATAACATATTAGAAGATTTATCTCAACGTTTATTGAATGTGTCAGATAATCCAGGCTACCGTGTGATACAAACATTAAACATTATGCATGCAATAATTTAAACTTACACGAGCGAGCCAAGTCGTTTAGACGTCAAGTCAACAATAACGGCTATGAAAGTTCAAAACGTATATATGGTATTTGTTTCTCAAGGGCCTCAGAATATTCCTTGAATAAGAGTAAAATCACATACATATACATCTCTTCAATACTACCGACTGCACACAATGATACTACTAATTTAGTTAAATTGTGATGTCTAGCTTTTTTTTAATGGTTTGTACTTTGTCATGGAAGAAATTTGCAAACAGATACGGAAGGTCGACTGGAAGAAAGTCATGTACATTTGTGTTTTGACATTAGTTTGTCATTACAGCTGAACCCTCCAGTGATCATAATAGTGGAGTGGGCTGGTTTCGATGCATGGACTATGTTTGGCGACGTTTTTCTTAGTAGCTTCATAGATTGGCTTATGAATAGTTAGTCTGGATGAAAGCCAAAGTCTCTTAGCTATACAACGGTCTCTTTTAGTAGTGGGAAGCTGTTCCCTAACACTGACGTACCACGGAGAACACCTTTGAATTGATACAATGTACTTGGTGTAAGAGGTAGGAAAGTTGTTAGGTTTGCTGGGATGTCGTGCATTTGTTTGGTTATATTTATCATACGGAGGTTTCACTTAGTAGCAAATAGACGTGGAGGATTAGAGACTAATACGTCAAGATAGCATAAAATGCAGTGGTGATCTGATGCAAGTTCGTGGGATACCAGGGAGGACAGTCGAATATTATCATTGGGTCTATGAAGAATCCAGTCTAAGATGTGACCTATATTTATGTGTGGGGTGGTTAACTGACTGTTTAAGGTTTTAAAACACACACACACACACACACACACACACACACACACACCGTTATAAAGTTACATGATACAATAATCATCAATGCATAAAACCCAAAAGACATGTGGGGTGCTCAAACGTCTTACACTAGATTCAGGTTTAGGACATAAAGGCAAACAGCTACATATAAAATGCGTGAGCCAAGAATTTCGCTGTGTTTTGCACATAATATTAATACATCTTGATGCAATCCCTAAAAATTAGTTGGCGACCATTTGAGCTTTCGAGATTACGTAACTTAAAGACACAAAAAGCAACTATTGAAATATAGAAAAGAGGCACAAAGTGGTATGTGGATATGTATATATTCCGGTGAAACCAACACTATTCATCATGTAATTCATTGAACGTTTTGGAACAGCAGGCTAACAAGAGTGCTTCATACGTGTATTGAAAGAGAAGACAAAAGGGGCAAAAAATGAAAGCGAAATGTTTTGTCCAAGTACGTATCTTGAAGTACTGACAATATTCATTGCTAAGTGTCATGACGAACCATCCAACTTTGCAAGATTAGTAGCGAGGTTCCGTGATGCTACAGTTCAAAAAATGGCAAATAAGCCATCAGAATGTTCAGGAACAATGTAATTTCCCCATTTGTAATGATCGTATTATTAGACGTTTTCATGGCGATCCAAATAAAAGAAAGCAACGGTGATAATCACTACCAAGTTCTAGTTGAGCTAACGAGATTGTGTTACAAACAGTTTTTGCTTAAATAATTGTCGCTACATTTGAGGTATATTGTTATAACTGCCAGAAACACCGGTTAGTTGATGGAAGAGAAACACAACAGACAAGGCTCATTGAAAGTGAAATATTGCGATAATTCATTGATCGCACTGTACAAATATCCTTTTTATGATTAGATTTGGATTCGTTTTCACAAAACAGTTAATTAAAGGACGTAATACAACATGATCAGCTAATGCATTCCTTTCATACAAATTAGCTTTAACCTGATAAATCCAGCTATTCACCCATCTGGGGTATCCTCATTGATGTCGGGTTTCATGTAGATATCATAGCGTCTGAGGAGAAGAAGTACGTTAAACATCCTAGTATAGAAATCAATCTGCAAACAGTGATGTCAACCCCATGAAATGTAAAGTTTGCATTGTATCCTACAGTTGCCTATGAAACTCAATGAGGGCGTTTTTCCCAAATTCCAAAAATAAGCAAAACAAGATCCGAAATAATTACATTATGCACCGCATACGAATGTACAAATATAGATGAGAGCATTTACTGGAATCAATGCCCAGTGTCAGCTCTCACCGGACATTATGACTATGATTCCTGGACGTCTGCAATATATACAAATATTAAAGAACTTAAAAAAAGATAAGAATCTTTGTACTAGCGGTGCTTTATTCTCTAAAGGACTAAGGTCTTCAGTTTACTATTATCATTGTTTGATAAAGTAATACTAATGATTCTTTTCAATTATCCGTTATCGATTGTAATCCATAAATCGGAGAAAACAATACACTGATGACAGCATATGTGTTTGGTCATATTAAATATGTTTAATAATGTATATTAGTTTACTCGTCGATCGGTATGCCAATATATTTTGTCTGGAAAGGTGATTTTATCTGGCTTGGAGGAAATATTAGTTAAAAACACTAATTTACTCCAGGAAACAGATTTGTAATCTCATAAAGTACAACAATAAGCTCCCAAGTTTTATAATTGTTTCCAGTAAGAAGAAGAATACAAAACAGTGAACGTTGTAATATAAATCAAATAGCTGACAAATATAGCTGTTATTGTTTATGTCTCACTTTCGATCTATACAAAGTGCTTGCCGAGTGCACATTAAAAGAGTATGCAACAAAAATACATTAGTTTAATTAATACACAATTTGCAGTTATTCAAGGTGAACGTTACTGATATACGAATACATTTTCATGAGAATATAATACTGCAGCAGACATGCCATCATTGCTCAGTTTTAAAGTACTTGCTATTCTTCAATCTAGTTTGAATGTAAATTATTTTAATGTTTGTTGCATGTTTATCTCAATATGCACTCATTGAAATTATGGCCATCAATCCACTTTGTACTTCGCCTTAATATGCATGTACCGGATATTATGCATCAAAGTTCTGACGATGAGGTTAATTGTTAATCGTTAATTGTTAATCGTTAATTGTTAATCGTTAATTGTTTTCCTAAATCCATCATATCCCAGCTAAATTCCATAAAAGTGTCAGACATATTCAACTGAAGGAAAGAGGCACATGTGAAAAATGGGGCACATGAGAGAGCATACATAGGTGTATAATTATAAAAACTTGTTCTTAAGAATTAGTTTTAACTTTAAAACTTTATGTTTAAAAGAATTTAGATTTATGCCAGCAAAACGTCGTTCACGCACTCTCCAGCAACAAGTTAATACTATTAAACATAACGCTTTGGAATGAAACGGACATTTAAATTTATATTGAACTCGCGAAAACCAACAATTTTATCCAAAGAAAAAGTAGTTATCAAAATCCTTTGGCTGCTCCCAACAAGAGATGAATTCGAAACAAGAAACTCTTATTTACATAAAGATAATGTTGCTTTGTTTTGCTTTCTTCTTCAACATATTTCATTACTATGTCTGTAACAGAATTGCTACCGAGAGGATGGTGGATTAAATGAACAACACAAACACAATATGTGAAAGAAAATATAAATTTATGAAATAAATTATTAATGAAAAATAATGATGTATCAACACAATAACTCATGCGTTCAACCCACAATTACACTCACAACCATTCACCATACATGAATAAATGAAATATTAATACAAAATAAAACACAGATACAAAGGAATCTCTTGGACTATACACAGATCCAAAGAACCTTTACAAAAGTTATATTAACGCAAGTACAAATTACGATAATAAACACAAGCATCAAACTATACTATCGCACGTATGGATTGCGACACCTAGCATGAACATATACATGTATTTAATCAAGTTGCTAGCTTTTATTGAGAATCATGCAATGCCTTGAAATACTATTGCGATTTGAAGTAACCATGTAAATACAACAATGTATTCAATTGTACTACAATTGCAACACACATATGTGTCTCTACCCTGTATAACCGTACGATTCACTAACAGTTGAATCGCCGCCCAGTTTCCCCGAAAACCTAGGGTTGACTCAATACTTTTATCGGTCACTTGCCCTTCACGGATCCACCCCAGTTATACGTACAGACAGCATACAACATCTACTAGAACTAACGTTCCTCAATACCCTAGATGTCGCCCCGGATGTTTACAACTTTAGACAGCTCCGACACTCGGACTTCTAGCTTTCCGGATATTTACACGTCACGACAGATGTAGACGGACAGCCAATCTGACAGACAGACAGTCAGATACTTCAATTCGATTGCACAATAAATCAGCAACAATTTCAGCTACGATATCAGAGATGTTATCAGCCGACGTTATCAGAGATGTTTTCAGATGCGTTATCAGAGATGCTATCAGAGATGTTTTCAGATGCGTTATCAGAGATGCTATCAGAGATGTTTTCAGATGCGTTATCAGCCCTTTGGCTGGAGATTGAAAGACGCGCTATCTATCCTGTGATTAGATACTTTAGGTCCCGTAATATTGATCATAAATATTCTGCCTTATATACCCTCAAATAGGTGAGCAGAAATCACGGCAAGATTACCGTGCACTACGTGAAACAAATGTTCCGGATTTCATGTAATTCAAAATCAGGCACATGCAAATCGTTACACGCCGCTTACCTTGGGAAAAACCACTTATTCACCCCAGGCAACGCATGTACGACGAAAAAAAAAATGGTGAGATTAGATTGTAAGTCAAGAAAGAAAAAAAATTCAATTTTCGCCTAATTCTGTGACAATACCTCCCCCCTAAGAATAAAAATGTACACATTTTTAAAACTAACACAGAATAGAAGGAAAATAACTACTGATGATATCTTACAACATTTACACTGGTTATATACTACAATCTGGATTTATTACTGGGCAAATCCATACAAATTTCCCATCATGCCCTACTCAAGTAGTCTGCACCTACATTTTCAACTCCCCTTATTGCTTCTACACGGAAACGATAAGGTTGTAGTGTTAGCGCCCAACGCATCAACCGAGCGTTGGCGACCTTGGCCTTGTTTAAATACAGTAGGGGTTGGTGATCAGTCTCGAGAACGAAATCTCTACCAAATAGATATGCGTGGTACTTCCCAATTCCCCATACTACGGCCAAACATTCCTTTTCTATGACGGAATAATTCTTCTCCCTGGGTAGCAATTTCCTACTCGAGTAAGCTACGGGTAACTTACTGTCGTCTTGCTCTTGCAGTAAAACTGCCCCCAACCCAGTTTCAGAAGCATCTGTTCTTAGAATAAAAGGTTTGCTGACATCTGGCAATTTTAATATAGGTGCACTAACAAGTTTCTCTTTCAGAGTACTAAATGCTTTATCTTGTGGCGGTCCCCATTCAACTTTGTTTGGTTGCCCCTTCTTGGTCAAATCAGACAGCGGGCTAGCAATGGCTGCAAAGTTCGGTATAGACTTTCTATAAAAACCTACTAGACCTAGAAATGATCTTACCTGCGTTTTGTTGGTTGGCTTTGGTGCGTCTCTAATTGCTTCAACTTGCTTGGGATGAGGTTTTAACTGACCCATACCGCTGACCCTATGACCCAAACAATCTAAATCTGTATAACCAATACTGCATTTAGTGGGTCTCACTGTAAGGTTCGCTATGCGGAGTCTATTGAAGAGCTCGCTCAGGACGGACACGTGCTCACTCCAAGTATTCGTGTACACGAATATGTCGTCTACAAAGCTATCAACGTTTGCTAAACCTTTAAGCAACTTACGCATCAAACGACAACTGGTGGCGCTGGCTCCAACTAACCCGAATGGCATCACTTTGAATTGATACAATCCTTTCTGGGTCGCAAATGCTGTCAAAGTTCGGGACTCTGGGACAATGGGAACCTGCCAATATCCCTTGGACAGATCCAATTTGGAAATCCATCGGTTTCCCGATAGCTTTGCAAATAGACCCTCCATATCTGGCATTGGTTCTGCATCGAACACAGTGATTTTATTTAACTGCCGAAAATCGATGCAGAATCGGTTCGTCCCGTCCTTTTTCCTGACTAGCACTACTGGAGAAGAATATGGCGAGTTGGAGGGTTCAATCACCCCCAGATCCAACATTTTCCCCACCTCTTCGTCCACAGCTTCACGTGCGTTGTATGGCACCGGATATCCCTTGATTCGAATAGGGTCAAACGTATTTAGTTTAATTTTGAGGTCCAACAAAGTTGTACAACCTGGTCTGTCTGTGAATACATAAGAGTGTTTAGCCAAGAGCGCATTAATCTGTTGACGCTGGTCTTTCGTCAACTCCGCACTCACATCGACTTTATCTATCCCCTCCCCCGCAACTCCCAAGGGACATTCAAGGGAACTCTCGATATTCGAATCTGCTTCATCATCGTCTACGACTGCCGTACAAACGACATTTAAGACCCCCTTTTCCCTTTCGAATTCCCTTTCTAATTCCCGTTTCCTTTCTTCGGCTTTCCCTTTTTCCCTTTCTAATTCCCTTTCTAGTTCCCTTGCCCTTACCCTTTCTTCTCTTTCCCGGGCTTGTTCTTCTTGAATAAATTTCCTTAAGCTTTCACCTTCATATCCAAATTCTTTGCCTAAGGCAACCAAGTCCTTAAGGGATGACATGACAATGACAATGACAATTGTAATATGAATATAGATAGGTAACCAAACCAATGCTTTAAACACGTTTATACTGGATACACGGACCTAGATAAACTAAACGAAAACAAACCCCAACTTGAGTATTATCTTGTCAAGAAGGTCACGCTCAAATATAAACATTAAATGTTTACTTTCACAAAAATGATTGACAGTTCACTTAATCCAGCGATCCCACTTCTGACACCATTGTAACAGAATTGTTACCGAGAGGATGGTGGATTAAATGAACAACACAAACACAATATGTGAAAGAAAATATAAATTTATGAAATAAATTATTAATGAAAAATAATGATGTATCAACACAATAACTCATGCGTTCAACCCACAATTACACTCACAACCATTCACCATACATGAATAAATGAAATATTAATACAAAATAAAACACAGATACAAAGGAATCTCTTGGACTATACACAGATCCAAAGAACCTTTACAAAAGTTATATTAACGCAAGTACAAATTACGATAATAAACACAAGCATCAAACTATACTATCGCACGTATGGATTGCGACACCTAGCATGAACATATACATGTATTTAATCAAGTTGCTAGCTTTTATTAAGAATCATGCAATGCCTTGAAATACTATTGCGATTTGAAGTAACCATGTAAATACAACAATGTATTCAATTGTACTACAATTGCAATACACATATGTGTCTCGACCCTGTATAACCGTACGATTCACTAACAGTTGAATCGCCATCCAGTTTCCCCGAAAACCTAGGGTTGACTCAATACTTTTATCGGTCACTTGCCCTTCACGGATCCACACCAGTTATACGTACAGACAGCATACAACATCTACTAGAACTAACGTTCCTCAATACCCTAGATGTTGCCCCGGATGTTTACAACTTTAGACAGCTCCGACACTCGGACTTCTAGCTTTCCGGATATTTACACGTCACGACAGATGTAGACGGACAGCCAATCTGACAGACAGACAGTCAGATACTTCAATTCGATTGCACAATAAATCAGCAACAATTTCAGCTACGATATCAGAGATGTTATCAGCCGACGTTATCAGAGATGTTTTCAGATGCGTTATCAGAGATGCTATCAGAGATGTTTTCAGATGCGTTATCAGAGATGCTATCAGAGATGTTTTCAGATGCGTTATCAGCCCTTTGGCTGGAGATTGAAAGACGAGCTATCTATCCTGTGATTAGATACTTTAGGTCCCGTAATATTGATCATAAATATTCTGCCTTATATACCCTCAAATAGGTGAGTAGAAATCACGGCAAGATTACCGTGCACTACGTGAAACAAATGTTCCGGATTTCATGTAATTCAAAATCAGGCACATGCAAATCGTTACACGCCGCTTACCTTGGGAAAAACCACTTATTCACCCCAGGCAACGCATGTACGACGAAACAAAAAAAATGGTGAGATTAGATTGTAAATCAAGAAAAAAAATAAATTCAATTTTCGCCTAATTCTGTGACAATGTCCACCCCTCACGTTCCGAGCAGACGCCTATATTAGTGAGATGCTAAAATGGTTTACAGTTTTGATCATTAGTGGCTAAGAGCAGGTGCCATACAAGATTTCTATTCTACATACATTTAAAATATAGAAATCAACAAAAGTAAATTATTATATCGTGTTTCTCCCTCCCCCCAATATGTTTCATTCCATACACACTACCATCACCACCACAGCTGCCGGCACCACTACCAGCTGATGCTTCTTGCAGAGTGTAAAGTTTCTATGACGAATGGTTAAGAGTATATACCACGTGACAATACATAAACATGCCAATGACGAGGTTTGACGGAAATATAATCATCTCTTTAATTTGATAATGAATATAATTGTTAACCATTCATAGTATGCAGTTAATGCTCGTTTAATGTATCGTGACTTAAAATATCTAAATATACATTAGGGAATGTTGTTACATACTTGCAAGTTGAGATCATGTGAAACATAATACTGTAACACAAGATGCATAGGAAAGCCTCTCATTTAGTGGATACATTTAATCACTTGGTGGTATCAATATTTTTGGTAATTGAACTGTATATATTTAAATCAATTCAGAGCTGATTTTTAGAGGCATATATACACAGTAAAATGGTATACTTTCGATTTTTGTCAACTGTGAACTGATGATTTCTATATTTCAAGCTACTCAGATATCTATGTCGACAGTTAATATTAGTTTGTTTTTTTTGTAAACATAGAAAAGGTGTCTTTAAAATGTGGGTAAAATGTATGTTTGAACTGACGACGTGAACCGGGATTATTTTCAAGATATTTTATGATTATTAATATTGACTACTGATATCGGTCACAAGTTGTTACAACTTTGAACAGGCTCCTACTAAGGGTCAGTAATGCCCATGATTTATTAAAATATATACCTTTCGCTAGGTGCAGTTAATGACAATAAATTCATGTGCGAGTGTGTACAAAGAAAAAATGGAGAGATCTGGGTTTTTATTGCTGTATGCATGTACCAGGTGTAATAATTTCTAAAAATAAATTGTTGCAACGTAACTGCAGTTGACTCAGAATGCCGTTGATATTTGGCATGTTTCAAGTCCCAATACTACAAGATGTGAATGATGTTCTAGTTACTCATGCAACTTCTATTTCATACTTATATTTTGGAAAAGCGTTTAAGTACGTCTTTCCAAAAATGTAATATTAATATGAGTGTAAGGAGCTATATGCTTGAGACATTACGGAATGGAAAACTAATATTTTAAATCTCTTTAAGCAATTAATGTGGTATTCGGTGTATTGTTTTATTCTCCATTGCTATCTTATGTGTTGTTATGATTAGCATTATTATTGTTTTTACTAAGTTTGTTTAAAACCGTACTTCAAGTTCATATTTTCCTATTCTCAAAACTTTGGTATTAATGTACACATTATAACTGCTGGATTGTCTGGAAATATCGCTAAATGTTTTGTACCAAATACAAATGACTGGAAAATTGCTAAATGCTTAGTATCAAATAAAAGTTGTCTGGAAGCATTCCTAAATGTTTAGTACCAAATAAAATCGTATTTAAATATTGGTTATCAAAATGTCAGGCAGAGTTTGAGGCGAAAGGAAATAAGCTGGGATAACATCGTAACTCAAGCATCTAACAAGTGCACTTGCCGGTTTAATATAACAAGCTTTAGTATTCGGTTTGTTCAAAGACATAATCACCTTTGTGTTAGTGATTGCTTAGGTTGTCCCGTCACAGAGATCAGTTCAATTATCCAGTAATTGGATTTCGATTACTAACGTATTCGTAATTACTAAATTTAATGAATTTGTTCCATTCCTTTGTCATTTTCTCCAAAGTCAACCTTGTTGACACCAATCTTCGATGTAAAACAACTCTTTTTAAAATTCTTTCGAAATGAGTTAATTATGTCCATGCACTATATGCATATACACATACATACACGCAAAAGTGCATATTGTAGCTAGGGTAATTTAATTAGGCTGTGCTATGCGTGTACATATCGTGTCTGAGAACTCCCACTTACATCACGCTGCTTGGGACAAAATATGTATGTAGTTAATCCGTTTTTATTGCCTACATACAGTGTCACTTTTATCATTTCACATATCTGAGAATATTAAACAACTTATTTCACAAGTCAAGGTTTATTGAATGGCATCAAGGTCTCTGGATTAATGTATGTATTTTATGCGCTTTCTGAGGCCTACATTCAATTCCATTACTACTTTAAACATATTTAGGAACATGGTCCTTCTTTAATTTACAGTGTAGTAGATATCTCTTAGACTAATATTGTCTCCGCTATTGATACATGTTGCATCTTTATTTACTAGAAGATGCGTTAGAGAAGTCAATGTGATCATCAGATGGATGAATACGACACTAGACTATATAAACTAGACTATACAAACTAGACTATATAAACTAGACTATATAAACTAGACTATACAAACTAGACTATGCAAACTACACTATAGAAACTAGACTATACAAACTAGATTATACAAACTAGACTATACAAACTAGATTATACAAACTAGACTATATAAACTAGACTATACAAACTAGACTATACAAACTAGACTATATAAACTAGACTATACAAACTAGACTATACAAACTAGACTATATAAACTAGACTATACAGACTAGACTATATAAACTAGACTATATAAACTAGACTATACAAACTAGACTATACAAACTAGACTATACAAACTAGACTATATTAACTAGACTATATAAACTAGACTATACAAATTAGACTATACAAGCTAGACTATACAAACTAGACTATATAAACTAGACTATATAAAGTAGACAATACAAACTAGACTATACAAACTAGACTATACAAACTAGACTATACAAACTAGACAATGCAAACTAGACTATATAAACTAGACTATACAAACTAGATTATACAAACTAGACTATACAAACTAGATTATATAAACTAGACATTATAAACTAGACTATACAAACTAGACTATATAAACTAGACTATACAAACTAGACTATACAAACTAGATTATATACAAGATATAGGTATGCAATATAACAAATGTGTATGAATTCTTGAGAGATTCGAATTCAACTAAATATGACTAGTTAAAAATGTATTTAAATTCCGTGTTGAATGGCAAGGCATTTTTACGCTCGCATTTATGCTTTCTGCATGACACATGTTAGAGACACCTCAACACATTTATTATGAGTACATTTAAGTGAATAACGGCCATGCTTTTCATAGCTGAAACTTTAATTACAAAAAAATAATCAATAAATCAAGCAAGGAATTTAAGATTATTAATAAGAGATACATAGATAAAAAAGAATGTTTAAGAGCACTTACTTTGTTTTTATATCAATACTTTAATTGACTCAGTGTAAGTCTAAACATAATCAATCAGACTTTTTCGTTAAACCATTTTAAGGTGGAAGTATGATGAAGTCTATTAAGTGGTCTGGTTGTATATATATATATATATATATATATATATATATATATATATATATATATGAGCTACCAGATATTGGACACATCATTAACCTGAATGAAATATACATCATGTTTCTGCAAAGAAAACGGTATAAAGAGTTTCATTGTATCCCATGACTGTTCATCTTCGCTAAACAATGGTCATCGATCCATCTTCTTCATGTGTATCCTACGACTGCCCATATTTGCTAGCCAAGGGTCATCGATCCACCTTTGCTTCGTGTATTCCATGACTGCATGTCTTCGCTAGCCATAGGATGTCGATCCACTTTGCCCGCATTTATGAGATAACTGCCCATCTTCGCTATCCAACGACTCACCGATACACTTTCTCCTCATGCACTCGTGCGTTGTCTGCATTTCAAGCATTGTTCAATAGTATCATCGTATAACATGAAGTCTACATATAATTCATCATTTCAGTATTATTAGAACCTTAATTCTAGATGTCACCATCGAATCATCATTCCAGATAACTCCTTAAAGTCAACTTTTCAAAAAATCATGTTACATTAATTGCTAAAACTTTCAAGACTACATAATATAAGAAGATGTTGCTATTATTCTAAGGTGTCTTTTCCACACACACACACCCAGAGAGAGAGAGAGAGAGAGAGAGAGAGAGAGAGAGAGAGAGAGAGAGAGAGAGATTTCCTCATAAAATCAACATTCAAAGTCTTCATGTTACTATTATCGTTGTATGATCAAGTAACAGTAATGTTTTGTTACAACTGTTCGTTATTTAGGAGTAATCCATAACTCGGAGAAAACAACACACTAATGATTGGATACGTGTTCTGTCGGATTCAATGCGGTTGATATTGTATAATAGTCTATTCGATCGGTCTGACAATACCTTTTGTCTGAAAGGATGATTTGTCTGGCTTCGAGGAAATATCAGTTATGATGATCAAAAACACCAATTACTTTACAAAGCAGACTTAGAAATGTGACAAATACAGCAATATGAACTGGAGCTATTATCACTAATATTTTTAAAGACGTCTCCAAAGACATGAAGACTACAAAAAGATGTAAAATTTGTAATATGAATCAGATCGATAATAAATATCGCTTCATGTTTTTGTGTTCCAATATGAGTCACTATACAACATTACTTACCACAATATTACGATATGAATCCCGCATGAAGCAATTATTTAAGAAATTATTGACAATTCATTGACTTGATTAATTAATACAAATTTAAAAAATATGCGCTGCACGTTAAGGAGATATTAATCAAGTTTTCATGAAAATATAGTACTGCTGCATTTTCTTATTATAAAACTTATGTCGTTTTCATATCCAGTTTGGACGCACATTTTCTTTATGTATGTTACGTGCTCTTCTCAATATGGACCCACTGAAATTACTTCAATGTATGGCCAGAAATATATTAATGATTAATTAATAACGACAAACTATAATCATGAATGATAATATACATAACATGTAGAAATAATAATGGCTATGGAATTTTATGAATGAAATTATATTTACAGTGTGATGACTGTTAGAGCCACCCAAACAAATGTAAGCGAAAGATGGTCAAGCTATTCTTAGTTAAACATTAAATGAAGTAAACAACCACGTAACCAAACAACCACTGCAGAAAGATAAATACTAAGAGTGAAAGAGCGATAGAATGCTTGCATCATTTAATCTTATTTCCAGGTGATCCCAAATATTTGATCTAAGTCAGTCAAAGAAAATACTTCTCTTGGCGCTTCTGTCGTTGACTTCATTATTAATGTAGACTGCATATGACAGTTACCGGGTTGAAGAACTTTTACCTTGATGATAGGCTCTATGTACGGCTTTGAATGATGCAAGTTGGCGCATCACCTCTGTCTTCTTGATACTCATTGTGAGACCGAACTTGTCACAAGTTGAATGGAAACAACTCCTAGTCTATTGCATGTCGAACTCAGATCTTACAGCTGAAAAAAGTAGTGATAAAATATGCGATAATTAACAGTCACTTCCTGTAACATCCTTTAACTTTGTTTTGGCATGTATTATCATCAGATTGAAAAGCGTGCGGTCAGTGGGGTATCTGGTGTATATTCCAGTAACATAGCCACATGTGCGAGTATGCCATCACTAAATGACACACCATAAAGATGAATATTTGGGCGAGAAACGTTTGGCATGGTCTCCTAAGGCCTCCAAGGTTGACGGTATCAAAGACTTTAAGTAAGATCATAAATGTCATCTACAGATTGGTGTTTTGTTCATGTTTCCAAAGCTGACGAGAATGTAATTACCATTTATGTGGTCCTTTGTCGTTTTCAGGAACCCTAAATCGAAGGTGATTCAAAATAATTAAGAATGGGATTTGGTCACTTTTTTATAGCAAGGTGATTCAAGATGGTTGGCGCAGGGTTGTCTGTAGTCTTTCCGCCTAATATGCAAGTGGACGATGGATGCATCCTTGTGTCCCTGGAATTAGCAAGTTCCTGGTTTTGATCATGCTGGTAGGTTATTGAGATGTCAAAACTTAATGGACAAACTTTTACTGACAAATATCGAGAGATGGTGATAAAATAAATTGTTGGACTCCACCGTTGCCCATGATAATTGTTAACTGTCTTAGTGTCTACACTCTCTCTAAAGGCATCCACAACATAGCTATATCTTCTCCAGTCCCTGCTGTATGAAATGTTTATATATTTGATTGATAGATAGATAGATAGATAGATAGATAGATAGATAGATAGATAGATAGATAGATAGATAGATAAATAGATAGATAGATAGATAGATAGATAGATAGATAGATAGATAGATAGATAGATAGATATGTCACTGTCCATATCTTGTTTTTCTCCTGATATCCTATTTGTAATTTGTATTAATAGTTGTAATTTGTTGTGATTTAGTGATTATCTTTAATTATAATTTACTTAAGTAACTAAGGTCTGTTTTAAGTATAGTGATAGCGTACATTACATAGGGCCTATACGTTGATGCATATTTATGTGTTGCCAATTGCTAATAATAATCTGAATAATGAGACTTATTGACGAATTTGGAGTTAGTTTTGCATTGGATCGATGTAACGTATAATATCCCATTGAATGGTCTAGGTTCCATGAATTTTGTTTTCGAAATGGTTGTTGCTTAGTATGGGCTGTCAAGAGGGTTATGTTGTGAAACATAGTTGATATAGAAGGTTTCTATAAAGGGAGAACGGAGAATTTAAAGATATTAATTCTTTTTTTTTGAGTTATACTTATTTATTTTTTTTGCTCTTGTATAACATCAAGTCGGAAGTCGTGTTTTATATAGTGTTAACATCTTCTATGTGTTAGGAATACAGTTGTTTTGGACTGTTCAGCGGAAATATAAAGTGCTCATTTTTGGACTTAGATATTACTCTGGAACAACTGTGATTTATTCAAAAGAGTTATGATCAACGCTAATTAGCAACGTCACGAATCTTAGCGGTCCAGTACGTTTACGGTTCTGAAGTTTATACAGAACTTTTATACTTTTTGAACTTTAATATAACTTTTTCAAAATTATTTTGGATTGGAATCGCTTCATAAATCAGTAGATTCCTTGCACATTTTCATCAACAACTTTGATAATTAAATTATTTGTCAAGTTTTCAAAAACCGTCTTGATGTGCTTCTTTCTGCTACTTGGTTTATGACTGCAGAGTCACAACTCATTATTATTATTATTATTATTATTATTATTATTATTATTATTGATTAATACTCAAATCCTCAATTAGGTAATGATAAACTGATTTTATTTTATTGCATTGCATAGCATACTGTAGTTGTCCCGAGTCGATACACGTTTAAAGACAGTGGACTGTCTGGGGCAGTAAATCATGAAACCTAGTTCATGTTTTTCCTCAAAACAGTTACCTCCATCTTTTGAACTGTATAACATTATGATCGGGATGAACTAATTTCCATCAGATCATTCAAGAGACATCATAAGTCAGTATTATTAAATGCTGCCTTTCGAATTAAACATCTCGTGAAATATGAATTTTAATTTAAAATTCATTGACGGTAAGTCTTTAAAAATAGCAGTATACCAAGACATATGACTTTGAGTACGTGCCATTTGTATAAATAATTTATTTCAAAATTTTATAGTATTTGAGTATCTAAGTTTCTAGCAGAAACAAATGATTCTCATGTGATCTCGAAATATATTCTCTCAACAGGGATTTGGAACAACTCATCTGCTAAACACGTGCAATCCAGGAAAATAATGTTAACCACATCTCGTAAGTTGCTGTACAAGGAACTTTAACACCTTTTGCAATGGAGAAAGAATCTTTATTTGAAGCATGGTGGAAGTATCTAATGAGACATTTAATTGCACATTATAATTATATAATCCATATTGAGTATCTGCCCAATGTATAGATGTGGGATGGTTCTACCGATATACAAGCAATATGGTAAAAATACAAGGATCTGGGGAAATGTCGTGGTTTAATATCGATATTTTGTGTGGGAAAATTTTTGTACAAAAGATTGATGACCAGAGTTCAGAAATATTTAGAAAAAAAGAAACTTTCCACATCCTTATCAGTTTGGATTTCGTAAGGAGGCTTAGGTTATCCTTCAGGAGCGTCTTATATGCTATATAAATCACAACTCTTTTTTATATGTGCTTTGTTACTGAATGATGAAAAGGTATTCAATAAATTATGGTTTTCCCGTGCCCCCTACGGTATTATTTATAACGTTGGAGAAGGGCGGACGACTTAAAATTTAGATATCTCTGATAACCCAGCATTGCCGACGGTCTAAGTGTGAAAAAGACTAAATGTCGAAGGAATAATAGTTTAATAAATATAACGTATTCAACTATTTCATCTATGATTTCTCAAATAATGCTTTTGATAAATACAAATAATGACTTATTCCATTGCCAATTACTATACTCATGTGAAATAACAGTCCTTAGATAGTGTTTCCCTTCAGTGTTTATTTTGTAATTATTCTATCCTCTGGTAATTCTGGTACCTACGACTCAGAACTCTCCTTGCACTCCTGGAAATCTCTTTCACGCTTCCTTCCGGTACTACGCCTCCATCCAACTGATTTCGTCACGATAGACCTTCCACGTGGTCTCAATGGTTCATCCTTCTTTCCGATTTTCGGGTGTCACCTCTCGTTCCCACCCGGAAAGCTTCCTCAAGAAGTCTTCGTTTTCAATACAATTTAGAATTTCCCTAACTTTCATTTCCCGCTCTCTTAACATGTTTTGAAGGGTGCTCTCTCACATTTGATCCTTACAGATAGGGTGGGGAGGACCTCCTACCGTACTTACATTTTTAACGAGCGTACAACTTCGACACTCGAAGAGCAGTCTAGTGTCTCACAACTTCCTTATGATCTGCTCCCGCCTACGTCCAAACATAGACTTGTCCAAACTAATTACCTACTCAGACTCTGTCCTAGATTTGAATCTCTCCGTTCCGATTGGCTATGTCCAGTCACTTTGATAACTATCTGGGGTAATTTTTCACTTACCTGTTGCATTTAATTTCCAGTAGAAACAACGCTAAGTGCAAAGTAAAGAAAGGCGTCCCATACTCGGATGCAGGTAGTTTCTTTATCCCAAGTCGGGTCTTTATCCCAGTTCGAAACCTTACGTAATACGTATTAATACGTATTATCATGGTTACTAGAAACACAGAAATACACACCGAAATTCACATGTGTTTCATTTTCTCTCTGTATATATCGGTTTCCAGACGCAAATTATTTTTTGTTTCTGTTTGAATAATAATATAAAGCAAATAAAATATGATTTATATGATTAACGAATTATTAGCTTATTTCCAATTCATGTGGTGATGTCAGTAATTAATGATATTGAAGAATATTCTTCTGATAAAACTAAACGTACAATAAACCCACTATATTCAAGTGGATGAAATGAAAATGGGACGAATTATGTACTTCCGGTGAACGTCTGGGGAAGAGTTATATTGCCTTCTGTTTTTTATGGATTAGAAACTTGGTTCAGTGGCATAAGAAGGCACTGAAACGTCAGAGAAAGAAAATGTGAGGTAATTTCGTACAATAGAACCAGGTTTTCAGTAAATCTCGTTGATTGGATCTACTAAAACATGATTGGAACGAATAATGCGGAAGCTTGCTTAGCATGCAAAAAAAAAAACGTGTACTTAATATTGAATATTGGATTGTACTATGCCGCAGAGAAGGACTGATCTTCCTCTATTTATTCTCATTGCACCAATTGCGTCCTGTTTGAGGGATTTCCTGCCTTTAACATACATTTGCTGCAATGATGCATACCTGTATTTAGCTTTCGTCTCTTTTTCCTGCAAATGTTTTAACTTCCATAGTTTGTTCAATGAAAAAAGAGTAAATTCATTTAAGAGACATGAAGCAAGAAATAAATCAAGCAATCTTCTTTTCTTTTTCTTCTGTTCTTCTTGTACATATTTGAGAGTTTCTTGCACCACAAGCACTATCGTTTCGAGTGGAAGAGGAGCTCCCCGAGGAGATGACACACAAAGAGTTGAAAGTATCCAGTAAACAGACGAGGCTCTTGAGAGAGCGATTAGAAAAATATTAAAAGCGGGCTTACAACATTTGTAAGACTGAAATGCAAACAACAATTGAACGAGGGTTGCTTATGAAAATTCTCCTGGATATTATATGTGAAACCTAATGAAAATCAAATAATATTGGCAGATGCTGTTATGCTAAAGGGTTAAACGTATGCGTGTTTAAATCAGAAATATGAGTTATCTAAAGGCTAGCTCCCAGTTATTCACATCAATTTCAGAACTGCAGAATTCTTCTTCACTAACGTTGAACGTGATGATCGAAAGCCAAGGATTATGTCTTGAACGACTTCTCATAATCGAATAGTGAGTAACCCAAACCCCCATTGTCCAATGACTGCATTAAGTGTGGCCCAATCCATATACCATTTTGCCTGGTATTCTGAAAACAGCATGTATATCAACATGGCTGCTCAAGCTATAAATAAGTAAAATTATCGGTTTTTAATTACCTATTCTTTATCAAGATGTTTTATAAGTTCGGAATGTGTTGATGTTTCATCTATCCCATTTTGCTGTATATAAGCTTTCCTGATGTTCATACACAATGATGTGACAATATCTCCATTTTTATGTATGAGGCTAATGATGTATATTACAATTGAACTTTTAAGTACGTTCATATCACGTTATGAATGAAATATAATTCGTTACTACCTATCAGGCCAGCGCCGGTGCAAGGCATTTTGGTGCCCTAGGCGAGATCAGATATCTGGCGCCCCCTTCCACTCACGCCCTCCCCCACCGCCCATCATGAAATAAACCCTTAGCCCAGCATCCTAGGCGATTGCCTAGTTCGCCTAGCAGAAGCGCCGGCCTTGTATCAGGCGTTACTACCGAATGTAATGAATAATAAACCTTTACACCAGTCCTGCACGATGTTATATTTTTGGATTATAGTTCAAACATCTTTCATATAATATATACTAATATTTACTTTGACTCATTATTCAAATACATTGTCGTTTTATTTATGACTGGTGCGAAACACTTGATATCCGTAATAATGTTCAGAAATGTTATGACAATGTATTTACTGAACTAGTATACTACGGTCTTTTCTTGTCTCGTTCATCGTGCTAATACTATTTGTTCACGTCGTCCTCCTTCCTTTCCTAGTGTCATTTCTTAATCGAGACACGTAGTTTCGCGTCTTCGATGCTAGTTTTGAAATTGTTACCGTTGTTCATAAGGCAAAATACTTTGATGTTTCGATTCCGTCTCATGCGTACATCCACACTGTTCAACTAAGTCTTGTCTTACAGTCTCATGCGCACATCTACACTGTTCAACTAAGTCTTGTCTTACAATCTCATGCGCACATCCACACTGTTCAGCTAATTCTTGTCTTACAGTCTCATGCGCACACCCACACTGTTCAACTAAGTCTTGACTTACAGTCTCAGAGCCAAGTGCAAACGCTACATCATTTCAGAATTTGCACCATCGTTGATTGTTGTTTGTGAGTCGGTAAATCCTACATTGTGAGCATCGACATGCATATGTCAAGCCCGTGTCTGAACGAGTTGAACGTATGAGGTTTCCATACTACACCAGCATCTACGTGTGAGCTTTTGTTTTCTTTTCCGTTTGTAGATTCTCGACTATGTCAAGGTAAGGATAAACGTCCATGTTGAGTTTGCTCTTCAAATACAAGATCCACTTCGCAGAGAAATGTACGCATGAAAATGGTGACTGGAGTCACTTTCAAAGTTTAAATAATATCGTTTTGGACCACTCTGAGATACGGGTACCTATTAGACAATTTAACACAGTCTTAGCCCTACCATATGAGTACATCTCTACTGGAGCTGATGTATTGTAACATCGTTGGATTGAGTGTTGAGTGTTTGTATGATCCTTATTGTCGGTAGCATGACAAAAAGATCGGATACTGCATTATAAAATTCCAATTAATAGCTGCGCCTTATTTGCTTTGATAGTGAATACCCCCCAAAAAAGCGTCAACTTCTCATTTTGTGTATCTCTTATTCTTGTCATTCCTGGGCTGTCTTAATCTTCTTCTAAACGTGTTTGAGTTATGCTTCTGCTGCTGTGAAGTTGAATGTATTGCCATTCTTTGTGACCCAATGAATTCATTTACTGTCTAGATCAGGATAGAAATCTTATAGGACACAGCCACTATAGAGAGAAGCTCTAACTGTATTCAGCTGTCGGGGCAGGTGCCATTTTAACTTAGTTTTGAGCCACAGAGTTGGGCGAGTTGTATGTTCTTTTAATGAAATGTTTTCATTGTCTACATTTAATATTCAGTTTCGTTAAACACGTTCATTGTTGTATTATGTGGTTACGTTGTTTTAGCGTACTTGTAATTCGATTTATTAAGAGTGTATGACCTATGCAATTTGGTAGCGAGATGATAATTGTATCTGGTCGCTACTGTGACTAATGTTGAAAACATACTATGTATATATTAATGTCTTAGTATAAAGTATTTTTATTTTAATTGCATACCATTCCAACGTCATATTTCAGGCGGATTATATTAACCCATTCGTAACCGTTGTATTTATTAAAGTAGTTGCAATTAAAGTAGTTACAGTTAAAGTAGTTACAATTAAAGTAGTTACAGTTAAAGTAGTTACAATTAAAGTAGTTACAGTTAAAGTAGTTACAGTTAAAGTAGTTACAATTAAAGTAGTTACAGTTAAAGTAGTTACAATTAAAGTAGTTACAGTTAAAGTAGTTACAGTTAAAGTAGTTACAGTTAAAGTAGTTACAGTTAAAGTAGTTACAGTTAAAGTAGTTACAATTAAAGTAGTTACAGTTAAAGTAGTTACAGTTAAAGTAGTTACAATTAAAGTAGTTACAGTTAAAGTAGTTACAATTAAAGTAGTTACAGTTAAAGTAGTTACAATTAAAGTAGCTACAATTAAAGTAGTTACAGTTAAAGTAGTTACAATTAAAGTAGTTACAATTAAAGTAGTTACAGTTAAAGTAGTTACAATTAAAGTAGTTACAGTTAAAGTAGTTACAATTAAAGTAGTTACAGTTAAAGTAGTTACAGTTAAAGTAGTTACAATTAAAGTAGTTACAGTTAAAGTAGTTACAGTTAAAGTAGTTACAATTAAAGTAGCTACAATTAAAGTAGTTACAGTTAAAGTAGTTAAAGTTAAAGTAGTTACAGTTAAAGTAGTTACAATTAAAGTAGTTACAGTTAAAGTAGTTACAGTTAAAGTAGTTACAGTTAAAGTAGTTACAATTAAAGTAGTTACAGTTAAAGTAGTTACAGTTAAAGTAGTTACAATTAAAGTAGTTACAATTAAAGTAGTTACAGTTAAAGTAGTTACAGTTAAAGTAGTTACAATTAAAGTAGTTACAATTAAAGTAGTTACAGTTAAAGTAGTTACAATTAAAGTAGTTACAGTTAAAGTAGCTACAGTTAAAGTAGTTACAGTTAAAGTAGTTACAATTAAAGTAGTTACAATTAAAGTAGTTACAGTTAAAGTAGTTACAGTTAAAGTAGTTACAGTTAAAGTAGTTACAGTTAAAGTAGCTACAATTAAAGTAGTTACAATTAAAGTAGCTACAATTAAAGTAGTTACAGTTAAAGTAGCTACAGTTAAAGTAGTTACAGTTAAAGTAGTTACAATTAAAGTAGTTACAATTAAAGTAGTTACAGTTAAAGTAGTTACAATTAAAGTAGTTACAATTAAAGTAGTTACAGTTAAAGTAGTTACAATTAAAGTAGTTACAATTAAAGTAGTTACAGTTAAAGTAGTTACAGTTAAAGTAGTTACAGTTAAAGTAGCTACAATTAAAGTAGTTACAATTAAAGTAGCTACAATTAAAGTAGTTACAGTTAAAGTAGCTACAGTTAAAGTAGTTACAGTTAAAGTAGTTACAGTTAAAGTAGCTACAGTTAAAGTAGTTACAGTTAAAGTAGTTACAGTTAAAGTAGTTACAGTTAAAGTAGTTACAGTTAAAGTAGTTACAGTTAAAGTAGTTACAGTTAAAGTAGTTACAATTAAAGCAGACTATTGTGAAAGTTGTTTCTTTTCCATATTCAGCTCACTAGGTATGAATAGCCGGATTATCTTGTGAATATTAGGACGTCTGGTGCACCATTAGGAGTATAAACCACCAGTTCAGTGCCAATGTGTAGGTACAAGATTGGAGGGTAGAGTGACCGTGCCTGAAAGCAGGCCGAGTCAACACGGAGATACACATGTGGTGATATCGACTTTGTGATAACAGTAGTGTTTGACTACATGCATTTTGCAATAACAGTAGTGTTTGAATACATGCATGTTTGTAATAACAGTAGTGTTTGACTGCATGTAAATTGTAATGACAGTAGTGTCTTGACTACATGAAATTTGCTACAAGAATTTGACTACATGAAATTTATATGAAATTTGCAACAAGTATTTGATTACATGAAGTTTATATGAAGTTTGTAACAAGTGTTTGACTACGAGTTTGATATAGTAATAAAAAAAAATTCCCTAGTTGTTTTATATTCATATTATATGCCTTTGCGTTGGTTATTCTCGTGTCATTAGTGTGTGTTTAATATATTTTCATTGTCACTCACGAACGTGTTTGTTATTTCTTCAAACCCTGCCCAGTCTCAAAGGGTGACAGCTCGATTACGTTACAGATAGCCAGTGTATCGTACAGAACAGCGGGGAGGTGTTCTCCAATCGTGGTACTTTAAGAATGATCTGAGAAGCTGTGTTTGGAAAGTTTGGACGTTTCTGTAGTACATATTGAGATGAAATGAGTTACAGTAGTCCTATCTGCAAAGTACTAATGATGCCACAAGTGTTTTAGTGGCATCAACTGAAAGATATTTGCAAATGTAGCTGATGCGTCTCAACATATGCAGCTTTGCTTATGTTCATGACATGTTTGGTGCAATGTGAGAATAGTGTCCAGAGTAAAACCGAGGTTTCGGACTGACTGTGTGAATTTAATGTTGGTGCTGATGATATTTGTTGCTTGAGGTAAACGATGTCAATGAGAAGCTCTATGCGTTGTGCTCAAAATGACCTCAGTTTAATCATCATTCGTCTGCAGAGCTTCTTACATGGCATCCATGATTTCACATCAGAAACGCACGTCTCTACTCCTTGGATGGTAGCATCAACTTCAGTTGGGTGGCTAGATTTGTACAATCGGTGAGACACTGGATGATGCTCTATGACACTTGAGAGCGGCTGAGTGTATAGAATGAAGACAACTGGTCCAAGAACAGACCCATGTGGAACACCTCAACAGAGATCAACTGGGTTGGAGGGTATTCATATCGCAGATACAATTTTTGTTCTGTTGCCTCATTATGACTTAAAACACTGTAAGTCTGTATTATGAATGCCAAATATATGCTGGAGACGGTGCAGTAATCCGCATGGTCTGTTTTGTCAAATGCTCCAGACAAATTAAGAAGTGTGAGGACTGTAATCTTTCCGCTATCCAAAGCATAGAGTGTATCATTAAATGTTTTCAAAAGAGTAGTTTCAGTAGTGTAGGCGATATGCAGACTATTCATTGCTTAAAAACTGTTTGAATTCCGATGAGATACATCTTGGGTCAAAACTACTTTCTCTAAGATTTTGTATATGAACGGGAGATTAGAAACTTGGTTATAGTTCTTTTAATCGTTATGGTTGAGTGTTGATTTCTTCAACGAAGGCTTTTTAATGGCAGTTTCAATGGGAATTTGCCGGATGAGGTATTATTAACATCATTTAGTGTAGGCAATATTGGATCTAAACACTGAAGCAGCAGTGATATTGGAATTGGATCAAGTTCTCATGACTTTGGTGCACTCTTCATCACGATCATCCGTACTAAATCTATAGAGACAGGTTCAAATGCTGCTACCGGTTATCGCAAAACACCATGTGTAGACGACGAGATAGCGCGTTATCGTCAATATTTGTATTTATTTGTTATGAGATGTCGAACATTAAGGTAATATCCTTCAGAAATTATGTTACCTATTAAATTTGGCACTGGTTGCCGATGGATGATGTTTTTTTTTCTTTTTCTAAGTCAGGATCCTTCCTGTCCATGAGGTTTTGTAGTTATATATCTAATCGTTTTATGACGCACTTCGTTGACATAACTGGAATAATTGATTGCTATTAAAGTTACTTCAGAATGCAAATCGTATTCTAGTTGTATGGGCTGCGACAAATACATTGTTGATTGGGGCAAACACGTCCAAACCTACAACGTGGTAATGCGTCTAAGAACTTGATCGTGAATGTACTTTCTTAGAACCGTTCTCGGAAAACGTTCTACAACATTAACTTTACTTCTTGTTTGGAGCTTTGTGAGACGAAAGGGGTCTTCAGTCATCAGTCATTCACTAGAACTGGATTATGAGTATATATATATATATATATATATATATATATATATATATATATATATATATATATATATATATATATATATATATATATATATATATATATATATTCATACTCTGTGAACATGTCCTTAATTTCACATTTGAAGAATGTATCTTTTTATTATTTACTTATGTGTGAAATATAGAGATTTCTTGGGGATTTTTTTTTCTTCTAGTTTTTCATTTCTATATTTCATAAGTGACACATATATCCATTTTTTCCCACAAGTTAACAAACTATATCCTTAAATTTTCACATCATCGATCCCATGGGATCATTTACTTGTTGTATGTATACAATCTGAACCTGCAACAACAGAAACAAGTAATTGGTGCACTAGAATATATAAATAAAAACTTCCTTAGATTGTATTTGAAAATGAATCATTGGATCGAACATTCAATATTTCGAAAATATTTGAAATATGGTTTTTATGTCCGAAGTATCTGAAAATAGTTTATTGGGTCGAACATTCAATATTTCGAAAATATTTGAAATATGGTTTATATGTCCAAAATATCTGAAAATAGTTTATTGGGTCGAACATTCAATATTTCGAAAATATTTGAAATATGGTTTATATATCCGAAGTATCTGAAAATAGTTTTTGGGTCGAACATTCAATATTTCGAAAATATTTGAAATATGGTTTATATGTCCGAAGTATCTGAAAATAGTTTATTGGGTCGAACATTGAATATTTCGAATACATTTGTATTGCTCCAGACTAACTCGCCTTCGGATCATTGAACATTTGGAAGATTGAAGTCTTCTTTTAAATCGACAGATTGAAGACTTCTTTTAGACTATTGAACCTTCGGAAGATCGAATCCTTTTTTGAGACCAATGAACCTTCGGACGATTAAAGCCTTCTTTTAGACAATAAACCTTCGGAAGATTGAAGCCTTCTTTTATACCAATGAACCGTCGGATTAATGCACCTTTGGATCACTAAACCTTAGAGGCAATACACCCTTCATTCGTAGGGACGACTCTACAAATCAATGAATCGTTCAAACATCTTCAATATACAGTGGGACTATATATTTGGACCGGTTGCGTCCCAGAATCGATCGTTAGTTTCCAAGGAGCATCAATACACGAAACGTATATACGGTACTAAGGCAGGGAAGAAACTGTATCGCACCAGAACACATCACAGATGGCCATATGACCTGGACAGGTCAAGATTGCATACCAATGCCTTCTGGTTACAAGTCAGGCAAGCTAGTTACTGTGCCACTATGGCTTAATCGATATACAAGTTTGGCAAGAGAGGCTTAAACATGGGAGTCAACATAAAAAAATAAACGAAGTCATTAATATATGTTATGTGATTGTATTGACACGGAAGAACAGTACGGATTGCTACATTTATTTATCTGACATTGCTTTCACAGAACGTATTGCTACATATATTTGTCTCACATTGCCACCACAGAACATATAACTCCATTTCGGTCTCAAATTGGCATCACAGAACATATTGCTAAATTTATTTGTCTGGCATTGCCATCACATAACCCATTTCTACATATATCTGTTTGTATTACCACCATTATACTTACTACTACTTTTATTTTGTATTAGATTATCACCTCAGTATATTTATTGCAATGACAATGCCATCAGATTGATCGTATGCACACTCAGATTAGTAAACACTTTAAAAAAGGAAAGTGCGGCTTTTAGAAAGTAAAACGAAGTTACATAGATTGATGCACACCAGTAGCACGATGCAAAGGAAAGTGGATGATTGACACAACGACATATATAACTGTTGATATGCCATTTAAAAAATTTCAATCATATAATCATATAACATACCCTATATCATTCAATATCTGACGGCATTACTCTTTCCTGTAATTATTCTCTTGCAAGGAATAGTTTGCTCTACAGTATTTAAAAGTATTAGAAGAGTCTGGATTGGAACAGGGAGCGGTTTCACGATGATGTCCTAATCGGGTTTCCATATTTGTGTAATAAGTGTAAGACAAAAATATATAGTCTTACGAATGAAGGCATGCAATTACCTCTTCCATGAAATACTGAAAAAGATGTCTTCTTTGTATATTAGCATCTATAGTTTATCACCAACTTTCTAACTGAATGCCTTACAGAAAGACAAATATTATGTTTTGGAAAAGTTAGATGTCCGAAAATAATACTAATGCAAAGACTACTTAGAATAAACAGGTCCGGATCAAGGTTATATGCGACCCATGGCTAATAAGAGGTAAGGCTTAAGTTTGTACTATATATTGCAATGGAGGGCCTAAGCGATGGCGAACAAAATATGAGGGGCTTAGGCTATATCATTCTTAGTCAATAGATTAGTCTCACACTGTATATAATATATATATATATATATATATATATATATATATATATATATATATATATATATATATATATATATATATATATATATATTTTTATATTATATATGTATATAAAATATTAGTACGTGAGGTATTTTATTCAAGCACAAGAACCACTGCGAGCAGTTGATTTGCACTTTTATAAGAATCACTTACGAACCATGACAACATCAACAATATCTTCTGATGGTGTTATTTGTGAACTTGTTCACGGGTATGGATTTTTCTTGCCAGTTGAGAGAAATGGAAGTACGTCGCCTGAAAAAGCATCTTTTAAACAGGGAAGTAAAATATTCCGCAAACTTTCTTTTGTGCATTTTTTCAACATATTTTGTCAGATTCAAGAGTGTATGTCTATACTACTAATATGTCAAGCTCATGACGTTATTTTGGTGATACAATTTTAAGCCCATGCATATGCAAATATTATAAATTCTTTCAGAATTCTGTGTGGCCTATATGCTTTGTGGTGAAGGGAAATAGGTATATGCAAAAATACAAACGGCCCATAATTAATACAGAAACATTAAATAAATATGTATATAATTCAGTAAACTATTGGCCAAGGCTTGGTAAAAAGTATACACAAACCATATGTCATTTCTTGAAAACCCACCAGGACTTAGCATGTATTGATATTAAAAGTGCTACAACGTGCAACTTGCTGAATAAAACAGAGGAAGACGTTACATACGTGCGAGTTGAAGTAACGCAAGAAACGTTAGATTTAAACCTTATATTGTATGCAATCGTTTGCATGTTCCATTTTACAAGTAAGCATTTAATAGTTACAAATAAACAGTGCATATTCTATACACTTCAGTGACAATACTATATGTAATTTAGTCGAAAACCCTGATAAACACTCTAATGATAAACTGAAGCAGCCTAAACGAAAAGCTCAGTCATACATAATGTAATGTCAAATTTTTGCATATGTTGCACATTTTCACCTGTAGCTATACAAATTATATCATAATAGTTATTTTGGCCCAAATTGTATATGTTGCATGCTGCTCATTAATAACGGAAAAACACGACAGTGTCATATGAATGTCAAAGCACACCCGTAGTCACATAACTTGATGCTGTATTTATTTGATCCCTACTGTTTTGTCGCCTTCTATTACGGGAATAAAGATACTTCGGGCAGCACACGAATATTATTTTTCCGAAAGCTCTCCTAAAATCTCTCATGGATAAAGCATATATTATTGGATTGACTCCGGAGTTGATATATCCCAACCATGTAAACACTGGGAAAAGAATATCTGTAAGTATTACACAATTTGCCTTACATATTCCGAACAATGTATTAGTTATAAAGAATGGCAACCAGCATATTATGAATACACCCACTACAATTCCGAGAGTTTTGGCCGCTTTCTTTTCCCTGGCAAACTTTGTTAAGCGTTTTGTGATTGCAAGATGACGTAGGCGCTTTGTGATGTATTTTACAGTTTTGTGATCCCCATGAGCCTCATGATTGGGTGACTGATTCGGAGACAGTGAATGACAATCGGCTGAAGTGCTGTGCATTACATTCTCAGCTTCGCTGTCACTATCATGTGGAAGCACGCGCGTGTCAGATGGAGTTTCTACCCTTTTGGGTCTCCCTCTGTGTATTCGCAAGGTCATCACTCCACCAGGTCCAAATAGCCGTGATGATGTCATGATTTTTGTCCCGGTCTTTATGCTTCTCGTCTGCTCAGTTGCAGCTCTGTAAATTTTGGCGTAAACAAATATCATTACGATGGTCGGGCAATAAAATGATATAAGTGAAGAAATGATCAAATAGACACTATCTTCTGTAAACATGCATCTTTTGTCAGGCATATCGGATGGTGTCACTGCTTTCCACCACGCAATGGCGGGAAAAGATATTCCCGCCGAGCAAAGCCACGCAAACGTGATCAGAATAGACACTTTGCATGTGGACATACGGCTAGGATACTCTATTGGGTTTGTTATGGCCCAGTACCTATCCAAAGATATGATACAGAGGTTTAGTATTGAGGCGGTACTGGCCAAAACATCAAAAGAATGCCATAGATCGCACCATTCGACGCCATAGAACCACACCTGATTAGACACCTCGTGGCTAATACTGAAGGGCATCACTATGCTCCCAACCATAAGGTCAGCTGTTGCTAGGGAAACGATCATGTAATTCGTGACTGTCCGAAGGTATACTTCTTTCACGACAGCCACTATGACGAGTAGATTTCCCACGATGGTAACTAAAGAGAACATTGATAAAATTACGCCTACCACAATTCGCCACTCTTTTACCTTCAACGTCGTTTCGTCTGACATATTCGTCAGCATTGATCCATTGGATGTATTTGCAACGGTCAATGCAAAATTACTGAGAATTGTCGATTCAAAGAGATGTTCCGTGGCGATGTCTTCGTACGAAAACGAATAATTCCTTTTTGCAAGCATGTGGTATCCAAATGAACACAGTGAAAAACATTAATTTAAATCCCCTTCAAAACGTTCAAGGGTGCTAACGCAGTATAGAGAACTAAAGACTAAATGCCAAGTAACATGTACAGTCAACGATGCTTTTATCTTCGAGATGAGGAGCACACGCTTTGCCAACTAAAAGCAGTATTCGTTTCATGTACGCAAACTCATAAAGGTGATATTACCTAAACATCACGTTAATGTTTCTATTATGAATAAAGATCTGAAAGTAATCTTCAATGGATATGATGTATTTTTCAATGGAAGGTCTTAGTTGATTGGAAACTGTCCCGATGGGTTCACATTCCAACTTTGTCCTGTCATCAAACTGGAACCATACACATCAGCTATTGTTTTGTGTTACTTTTGTCTGGAATTTCGTTTATCAGGACTGACAAATGAGACAGTTGGTATCTGAAACATAAAACAGATTTTTCATTGGTATACACTCAATGCGGAAGATAATTTTACACTTTTGCAATTAGACAGTGACGAAAATTTAGGTCCGATTTAATTATATATTAGAAATAGTATACTACAATACATAACAATTCTGACAGTCTAAATTAAAAATAGTACTATATTTTCATCAAGACTGACATTATTTAGTTATGAAGTTTTCCTTCAGTTTTGTGCACATTCAATTACTTTTAACTATGGATGCTATTTTAAAAGAGATATAATCTTTGATCTTCTAACAAACATAAATAATTAGGAACACTTCGGTCCAATAGCATAGTGAATATTAATATTCAATGTTAGAAGTCAATTAACTGAAGAAGCTTTTGTAAAGAACGGAGAAAAAAGTCCAGAATTTGAACTCTTTCATAGAATGATTTGTTATATGCAAATCTTGAACGTCAAGCAGTAGAAACTTAGCAGAATGAAAACTAATATTTATTTAAGTGTTCTTAAAGACAGCTTTTGAATAGTGTAAACTTATTGCTAAATAATTGTATTTTTAATGCCAAAGAATTCTATACGTCTTTTTCTCCGTATCATAATTTGCGTAAAATGTCCATTTCTTAGATGTTGTGGAGAGACATGATATTAAGTAGTCATGGCAACCATCATGTGCGGTAATGTTTATCGTATATTTATGAATGTAATTTGGTGGTTAAGGCCAATTTAAAATATGTTTGACTTGTGGCAATGACTTTACCAAATTTGTAAGAGGTCTTCCATAATGGATAGTGGAAATCTATATTGTACAGAAGGGAGATACATTTTGTCGTTCGATTCCAATAGTTATTTTACTTGCTAAATTCTTCCTTCCCATTTTTCATTCGTGGCTAGGTTCTCTGTTTCACATTAATAGTTCCATTTCTATATTTAAAACAAAACAACTACCACCATCTCAAAAGACAATTATAACAACAATTCATTGTGCGCTTTGTTATAGGTATATAATTATAGCCGTATAGACGAATGAATGTGTTTTTTTATTATGGTACCAGTATACCTTTTAGATTTCAGGAGAGATGGTCATATGTAAGTGTATATTACTCTTTATAACTTTCATAAATGACCACACATTTCGCATATTACTTATTCACATTGAGAGACACGTACAGTGTCTCAGTGAACGTAAAATACAAACGCCCTGACATATTAGAGGATTTTCTGATATCTGTAAATACTTGATACGTCATCAAACCAAAATGAACAACCTATACTAATGTGAGCGGAAGCATAGTGTACATAAAACATCGCAGAAATATAACATCTGATCAAGCTTAAAATATGATCTTACGCATTAATATTTTTTCGAATGAAAGATTAAATTAAGAAAGAGTGAAAATTTAACAGATGATTTTGTTCTGCAACAAATCGAACTGATGATATAGCATCTCAAACAAACGGATAATTACAGCGGAAGTAACAGAGTGAGAGACTTCATTTGGTACGTTGTTAATATCAACGGCGTGATGCTGTCTAATATCGCAGACATTATTAACTAACTGGATACATCAGCGAAATGTGAACAAAATGCAGTTCCAAATCTAGTGAAGACAACGACATGAAGTTGAAGCGCCAGATACTTTAAACATCCAACATTCAGTGAAACCTAATCACTGCTGCTACATTCCAGCCATGATCTTGGTTTTACATACGTGTTAACACAAGCCCCAGATAACCAATTGCTTTTCAGCACCGTTTTTTTTGTAGCCTTTGTTACCATGCAAACATGTTTAACGTATTGCAAAAAAGTTTTTAATCTGTTGAAACTCATGCTGCACTTTACTAACGAAAGCATATATCTCTTCTACAGTCTTGATAAAATACATTGCTACTATGTTACCTGTTGAAACAATTGCTGTTTGTCCGAATATATGTAGGCGAGGTGAAATGCAATCATTGTGCTAAATGTTTATCACGCTGTTGAAAGTGCGTCCGAATCACGCCCAAATAACAATGTAGATACTGCTCTATTTAATATGCGCCAACATCATGCACAAATATCAATAAGGATGTTACTCTATTTCAAGTGCGTCCAATTCATGCCCAAATAAACATGTGGTTACTACACTATTTTAGGTGCGTCCAATTCAAGCCCAAATGAAAGGATATATACTAAACTCATTAGCGTGTGTCTAAATCAGTTCCAAATAAAAAAAAGTGGATACTAATCTCTTTAAAGTGTGTCTAAATCAGTCCCATATAAATTATTGGAATGAAGGGGCTCATTACGGTTGTTTATCTTGCTGAACAAGATATTATCTATACTGTCCTTTACAGTAAGCTACTAAACACAATTGTGGATTGCAGTCTTACACAACCATACAAGCTACCTTTGGGAGCGTTGATGAAATACATGATACTCGTAAGGTTAGCAGAATTAACCAAAGTTTTATAATTAGTATGTGTTTGTTGTTGTCTATCTATTGTACATGTGTACACCCGTTGCCAGTCAATCCTATTTTAGTGGCGGAGGAGTGGAACATCCATCGTTCTTTCTTACAGTGAGTTTGAATTAAGAAGGTAGTTGCCATCGGTTGTTTTTTTTTATTAAGGTCCACTCAGACCAAGAAATTAAATCCCCATGATACCAAGCAAATCGATTCATTTTGATACCAACTAATTCGATCCACTGCGATACTAAGCAACTCAATCAACGATGACAGCAGGATATATCATTTTATGTTTATCGGGCCAGAAATATTTTGCAATAAAAATTTTAAATTCAGTTTAGGATAATCTACTGGAATATATCACATTTTATGTTTGAGCATTGGATATGGTTTTAAATATAAAGGACAAAATATCTTGGACCTTTACGCGAAGAGGAAAGTGTATTGGGATTTCAATGAGGCGGCCATAATGGTGACCTAATTTTTTCTCGTTGGAATATCGATCTTAGAAAATTTTTATAAAACATTATTGAATAACATCAATGTAACAAATTTGATATAATCGGGTAGAAACGACAAAGCCGAACCAATAGGTACTTCCTGTCAACTATATTTCCCAATATTTAATAATTATTTTCCGTCTGCTTCAGAACAGCTTCCGTCGTGCGCGCGCGTGTGCTTTAGACTAAATAATACAAATTATACCTGTTTCTTGAGGAATGAAAACTAATTGTTAGTTTTACAAAAATCTATTTTAAGTAGTAAAATGAATGTGTTATTCATGTATTATAGTCCAGGTATACTATAGTTGTAATATATATATATCAAATTATGTCAGGGTAGACAGACGCCTATCAGACCAATATATATATATATATATATATATATATATATATATATATATATATATATATATATATATATATATATATATATATATATATATATATATATATATATATATATATATATATATATATATATATATATATATTAGGTCTGATAGTCGTCTGTCTACGTGACATAATTTGCGGAAAGCATTAATCAGATGGGTACTTAGAGCTCAATATTATGACTAGGGTTTCATGGACTGTAATGCCATCGCCATCAGACCCGTTACTAAAATGATCCATTCAGACTGGTTTTACGTCTTTTAATAGATTTGATACCAGGGTTGGCCCTTTTAAATTTTGGAGAACAATGCATGCCATTTATATACTTAAGCTTTACGATAGGACATGCTTTGAGATGGTCAATTGATGTACATCTTGATCGTATTTATAAATGGGTGTAATTTACGGAACATTGTATATTGCATCCAGACAAGATTTAGCTATGTTTGCTTTACATATTAAACACTTCGATACACGTGTATTTAAGTTTAGTTTAAACTCTTTAGATTACAAATAGTAGTTGAATCCGTTAATGGGACCCATCCGTTGGTGTCAGATTTACTACGACAGGTAAATTGGTAAAGGATGAAACCAACGAAGGACAAGATCGTCCAAAGTTTGTAGACTGCCATCGACACATACTGTTTAACATCTAATAACAATTACATTGTCCTTGTGTCAGAACAAATTAAAACAAACGTTTAAAAGCTGAATGTTTGGCATGATTTAAGTGAATTATGCCTAGGAAAAAAAACCAACAGAATACTTGTCGTAAAATCAAATTGTTTGCTTTCTTGGCTTATTTTTAAAACAAAAAAAAAACAGCCCTAATACCATTTTAAAGAACGTTTCAAACAAAATGAATCCATTTATAATAAAGTCGTAACTTTTGACTTTAGTTTCAAATATAATTCACTGATTTGGACTAGCATTGTTACCCAGTTTCCGACTAATTTTAAATCTTTTAAAATATTTTACTAGGCGACGAATAATTAAAATGTTTGTAACAAAACCTTGGCTCCTGCTCCTCAAATATTTATTTAAAGAAACACTGGGCTACTGATAATCAAAATGATGACAAAATAAACATTTGTTTACCGGTTACTAAATTTTCACTAAAAATTAAAGTTTCACTCTCGGCAAAGCTCCACAACAACACTTGGTCATTTGGGAGTCAGACTATTACTAAAAACAAACAACGTCATACTGGTCGTTAAATATTAACCCGAAAAGACATTGTACCGATTGCAATTAAAGTTTTATTGAGAATGAAATCGTAGTTAATTGTCATCATACTTTTACGAATCATTTGACAATTAAACTCACAAACTCTGACCGTCCAATTTTATCCGTAACGGAACCAAACCAAAGTAAATAGTGGATACTAAATCAGTGCCCATCCGTGAATTTTGATAATACATACATTATATAAATCATGATTTACAAGAAGATTAAAAAGAAATCATATAGCTTACTTTTAATCATCAACCAATTAAGTTTATTATAATGTAGAATATAAAGAGCCAAATAAAGTAATGTCAATTTCCATTTAATTAATAACATCACAAAATTGAATAAAATGTATATTTTTAAATGACAAGAGAAAAGAGTAACACAATTAATAGTATTTACCATGCTGCATTATACTCAAATTATACGGTAAGATACATTATGCTTTTGAAAACTATCCTTAATTTTAACGAAGGCTTTCCAACATTCAGTGGTAGAGAGGAAGTACTAATATAGGATATTCTAATTCGAGTCAGTTTACAATTGGCTAATAACACCAAAATTAATACAAGATACGAAAATTAATATAATAGGAATACCTAACGTCTATGGAATTAATTTTAGGATGCTGAAAATGAATGAAATTAAGAATGATTTATGTAAGTAAGTCATTGTATACAAACATCATCGTTTTCGTGCATTGTTATTCGTTATGCTTTTACCTAGTCTGATTCAACTTTACCATGTTTTGTTGCAAAGATAAGGTTGACCGTTATTGATGAAATGTTTAGTATACTAATCACAATACATTTAATACGATAATGTATAGAATGAATGGTTGGGGACATGTCTGTGTCGAAAAGATATTTGCTACGTAATTGACAGAGAGACGTTATATTGGGAATGGGTTGTCGGACAAAGAAATATATCCTACTATGCAGAAGACAAAGAGTGGAACCAAAATCATATTTATACCTGGCGGTTGATATGATTTTGAAATATACATGATAAAAGCCAACAAAGGAATCTCTGCTGATGGCATCTAAACAGAAACCATATATATTTCATGCCAGTCAAAAATCTAAAACGGCTAATTAAGGTTTAATACGTGTTGACTCCAAATACGGACCTTTTGGTAGAATACTAATTTGAAATATATAAATAATACATGGAGAGACAAAAATTAATAATAAATGATCAGGTATGAATTCATCATCATCATCATCATTAGTCTCTTGACATAGTGTCTTTGTTGAGGCACTGTGCTGCTGAACATCCAGTTCTCTTCACTTGTCTCGATCATGTGCCAATGCCCGTGTTTCCGCAAAAAGTTCCTGGTCCATTCCGTGATGTTGTCACTCCACTGTTTTCTCTGTCTACCTCTCCTTCTGCCATCCCGGACACTGTCCTGCAGTACTGTTGTGGATAAACTGTTGGCTCTAGTGATATGGCCATACCATCTCAGCTGTCTCTTTTTGACAGTGGTGAGGAGGTCTTTATAACGGCGTATTTTGTGCCTGATGGTGTTACCCACTTCTTCATTTGTGATGTGTTCCATGTAAGAGATGCCAAAGATGATTATGTAGCATCTCATTTCAAGCGCCTGAATTCTTCGTTATAATTCTTCTGTCAGAGTCCAGGTCTCACATGAATACAAAAAGATTATGTACATATAAAATTTGGGATGTGGCTGTGGGATATCCATAAATAAAGTAGTACAGATTCTGGTCACGTTGCAAGTGTGTGTGTGTTTTGGAAAATGGTAAACATCTGATGCAGATATTTTTTCGTGACATAAATGAAGATAGGTGTCTGTGCGTCAAAAGCTATTGTCACATAACTTTTGTATGGCTTGTAAACATTTCCACTTTAGAATTATCGCAATTTATTATCATAGACAGAACTGGGACATAGGGGCTTAACAGTTGTTGTTTAGACACATCCGCTCAACTTCACAACTTACATGTTCTGTCTCATACTTTGGTGTTAGGAAAGATCGCCATTGTAGGTGCAGCAATACCGGTAAGAGCAGGAGGAGAAATCGTGACTTCTTTCGTAAAAGGTAGTTCTGTTAAAACAGGGTTTAGTATGTTTTTACACAATTATCAAGTGAAGGAAACATTGTGTTAAATTAGGGTTGGTAGACATCGTGGTCAACGACAGTGACAGAGATAATGAGAAATCGTAGTCGAGTAGCGTGGTTTTCTGGACTACGTACGTGTCCTAAAACGGTACAGTACCGTCTCTAGTTCTCTTGATAGCACCAATTGTCTGGGTGTTTTTCCTGCAGCTCTTTTCTTTCTTGAAACAGCAATGTGAAGCTAAAGAAGACGATCGTTGGGTACTTTCCATTCATATCGACAGTTTGAAGGTCTCCGTTTGGATCGAATTTAGCAGCTAAGCAGAATGGACCCTCTCCAAAGTCATCGATAAGATTCAACACTTTCAACAATCCAACGACAAGTTTCATATCATCAATGGAAAAACGACACTGTTTATGACCAACCTTTCTCTTCTCCAAGGGGCATGACGCAAAGGGGTGTTATTGGTGGACGAACGTCGTAGCACTAAAAGAGCCTGTTCAAAATAACAACACTTAAGACAACACGCCGTTAGCCAGTGTCATAGTGGTGGTAAGAACGTATGCCGACAAGAACGACACAACAAAATGGAAAAGAGCCTGAGAATGAATTCGACAATTTGACCGAGCCCAACAAAGATGTGAATCAGAACTCCTTTTACAGCAAGCGGGGTCATCCAAAGACAAATCCTGCAACAAGCCTGAAATGCAAAAGATGCAAGACGTCTTGGCTCCACGCTATAGCTTGAATGTGCACACTCAAGAAAATATGCGCGGACTTTCACAGATGGAAAATACATTCACGTCTATCATCACGATGAAAAGTTCGATGTCATTACCAGCATATCTGAAATCCTTGATACGGTTATTAATATGAGAAAGGTGTGTATGGCTGAAGCAATAAAGATCAACACAACCATTGTGGCTTGAAATGCATAGTAGGTTTGACCTCTAAACCCTGTCTTGACGAAGGACACGAACGAATGCATTGCTTAGCTTGTAAGCGCACATTTGTCCGCCCTGCCTGATACCAACAACATTTGATGATGCTAAGTTCACATAAGAAACGTGCTTGTTAACTCCTGAGATCGTGCCCAACTTGTGAAAAAGGAATATGTACCAATAGCGCCAAGGCACACACATGTTCATGAAAAAAGCGATGTGACATTTGTCGCAAAATCGTGGATTTGGATAACAAATGCTACATTAACACTACAATCCCAAACAACAATCCCAAACAAGAGGAACATGACCAAAGGAAATAGAGTTTAATCTTTATCGATTTCGTCTACATGCAAGAGCCCCACATTCAAATTTCCAAATTCTGTGTGACTCATCGAGCGTGTGAGAAGTGCATACAAGAGTCTATATGTTGTCATTGGTCCCACTGTAACAAGATTCCTGGAGGACGTGAAAAACATCTTCCGGGAACCAAACACGCTAGCCGATTTCAGCCAATGGATGTTATATTTAATCGACAAGACGCCAAGAGGACAGAGGACGCTACTGAGATTGTCCTCGCTATGCCATGGTAATGGCTCACAATTTTTCGGGATACGATGGGTAGTTCTTTTAGAGTTATTATACGGAACAAAGTACCAAGCGTCTAAAAGCATGCAACTTTGATCTGAGCCAAGGCACAAGTACAATTTAAAGATTTCAAGAATGAGTCAAATGTCTAAAACGTTTGGAAAAGACAGAAATGGTCACAGGATATTTTCCTCACATTTCAATACAATACCAATACCCGTCAACACGACGTTCTACCACATTTGCCTGAGGCTCACTCCTACAACCCTCACAGCATACTAGGCGAACAAAGAGAAGTTGTTACGTTTGGCACCAGACACACTCCTCGGACAAATTTGACTGTTAATGTACTGTCGTTCTGACGTGGTCCTTTACGGCTTTGCTGTGTAAAATGTCGACAACTGTTCATAGAACTAGGAAAGATCGTTCCTTTGAAAGAAACATGCACCATTGCCAAAGCGTGTTCCTTGGTGTACCGCCAACGAGTCATTGTCGTCTGTCATAATCCTTCAAACGACGAACTTTGTCAAACGTTGATAATAGGTCAAAGCCCTACGCTGGCTACATTACATGTGCGACAAGGAAGACAAATGGATCCAACACGCCCGCAAAGGAGCGAAACTACAATCGGAACTTATTCCGTGAATTGCTGAGGCTTAGAAAACCTCAAGATCGTGTACGAGTTAACATATGCTTTTTTCACAGTTGTCCCATTTGCTTTCCTTGACGTGGCACTAAAAATCAGTTTTTCCAACGGACCATGGAAGACTTGTACGAGCTTGTACGAGGCCACGTTTAAACGGCGCTTACTGTTAGAAAAGCAAGGATACCAAGTGGGAACGCGAGTACGTTCAACATTTAAAACCGATCGCCAGTTTAAATGCATCGTGGACCCACTGAACCCGAGGGACAGTTTGTCCGGAGGACGAACGAATGCCACCTGTTGTTTTTCGAAACCAAGGGAAAGAAAAGAGAAGAAATCAGATACTTGGACGTGTGTTCACTGTATCCATGCGTGTGCAAATATTGTTACTTTCTTGCAGGGCACCCGCAATTGCTGACGCATATAGACAAACATGAACTTTGTCTTATTTAATTCTTTGGTACTTGTTTTGGTTTAACTTTTTCTTATTAATGAACATGTAATGTCAATACGTTGTAAATTAATTGCTTTTTAGAGAGGTGTGAACTTTAATTTTAAAATGTAGTCTACTAAAACCAAGAACTAAATATTTTGTAAATAGGTTTGTTTCACGTCAAAATGTGTATGTATTAAACGGGTACTTGCTCAGATCAAAGAATAGGCCATATAGCCCATGTATATACTTTAATTATTGTTTTGAACGCATACAACATACTTTTCTCGTTCGAGTCTCTATTATATAAATGAGTCTTTCTTTAGAATATTTATGTCCACTTTTCTGTGTTTCCATCTTCTTTGTTTGAATGTGTATTTGTTGGTTTCTGTATGTCTAGGTTTGTCCCTATCAACCTTTGTCCCTATAAATGCATTTCACCTCTTATAAATATTTTGACCCTATAAACAGCATGACGTCACTCATGTTCAATTCCCCAGGTGCCATCCCCATGTTAAATTCCCATTGTCCCTATACTTGCCACTCATGTTAAATTCCCATTGTCCCTATACATGCTCACCCGTGCAAACTCCCAAAGACCTCATACCCTCGGGACAACTTTTTAACTGGGACTTATATTGACCCTATACAACCACAAGGTATTGCCGCATGTTATATTTCCCATAGAACCTAAAAAGCTTCAAGACATTTGACTGGGTTTTCAATATAGCCCCTAAAAAGTCCCAATTCCTTGTCGTTATTTTAAATTCCCCTTTCCTATAAAATACCAATACATTGTCGCTATACATGCTCTGTGTTAATTTCCCGTTTATCCTAGAGTATCTCAGCCATGTTAAACTAACATAGAACTCAGGGTACAACCCACCCAAAATGAACATAGAAGTCCATATACCCCAGGGTATCTACACATACTATTACTACATGTCCTTTTATCAGAACCTTAGTTGTTTGCAGCAATTCAGTTACAAAGGAATCTTAATGAAATAAAAATACAAAGTAATCTAAATTGATAATGATGTAGATGAAACGACTCTTTTAACTTTATGTCAAAAAAGTATACCAATTTACGTTATAGGCATTGACTATATGTACCTAGATATAGGAGTAACTCCTGTAATTGATTTTCAGCATATATTTCACACTGAGATATTGCAGTATATCATTGGGAGAAAAATTAGTAAACTTATCTGCTGTTATTTTTGTTTTTAAAAAATTGGTTTGTCCATAATTTTGTATATTTCGTTCTGCTTTCATTCCCTATCCCTCCACCTTGATTTCTCTCCCATATTATCAGGATAGGTAGATCTTAAATTGTTTCAACTGCAGATTCTCTTATGTACATTTATGCAATCAATCAGGTGTCATAAAGAAATGCCTGAAAACGAATTCCAAGCAGCACAAAGTAGAATTCAAGTATTAACTTTGTAAAATTAACTTTTTTCAAGAATGACGTAAACTCTCAGCGATTGAAGTGCTTGGCCGGTTGTTATGAGTCACTCATACAGTACTGGATCATACACGAACACTCAAAACTAGTCATTAAATATAGAAATAACATTTAAGTAGTGTTACGTGCATAGGCTCGAATAAACATTAACATAGAAAGAGTGAGAATAACAAGCTTGTACAAACTTAAAAAACAATTTATTGAGCACAAATATTTTCCAGAAAAGAAAAATAAACTTACGGTTTTAAGAATCAATTCCAAAATTAATCCAAAAATAATTCAAAATATAATCCACTAGACAAATTGCAAAAGTCCTCGTAATAAAATGCCCAACTAATTCCATGTTCGAATCCAAGCGAAGTATCCAAGATGGAAGACGATGCCACTTGATGAAGTGGTATTTTTTTTATTCTTGGTAATACAATTCTATGAGCACAATTCTTTTCCAGATAAATAACAAAATATTTCCTCTTGATCCAAACGAATTGAAATAATTTCCAATACAAGGTAACTCAAAACAACACAACTTAATATTCAAACAGCCCAAGTTCTACTCAATAGTTCCATCCAAAACATAATTTATATACCTGTTTTTACATAAACAGGAAAGGGGTCACATGATCTTCTAGAATCTTTTAGGACAAATTTACATTCAAAACACCACATACACACCATATGACCCAACTAAAAATAGAAAGATGTTTATACAAATCTCCATAATGTCCTTGGAATCAAATAATCATTTTAAAAGCTTGTTTACAACTCTGAAGCCAGGTCAGAAATGAGGTCAACACCTGGTGTTTATTTTGTAAAGTACAGGTCATCTCCCAATGAATAAATCTTAAACTTAAAATGTCAAATTTGAATCTGACAAACAAACAATAATATAAATATAAATGACATATCAAATATACGTAACATTAGCAATTCTGACTCGTATCGAGATCGTTTTGAAAATGATGGATGGATGGGCGTTGAGTGCAAACCGAAGTTAAGTGGCAATCGAGCGCTACATGCTGCGTCTGCTACCAAACTGCGAGCTTGCCAAGGCCACACAAAATGCACGTTTGAATGTAGAAATAAACAAAGTACAAAACGAAAATCCTTACCAGTGAACTCACATTGATTAAAATCTTTTGTTTAACGGTGTTACGCTTTTAAATCTGTCAGATATATCTTATGCGTGATAGTTCTACATTATCTCACTAAAATATATCAATCAGCGAATTAAATGTGTTAACTAATAAAAGAATTCTCTTCATTTGTATACAAGTACAGTCATTATTTTTACAAAACGTACAATGTGAAGCAGTATATGTTGAAGCTAAATTTTTAATAGGGTGCTGTCCCAAAATTATTGTAAATTGTACAGCTTCTCTTTCACGTATAGTAGAAGCTGTAAATTTGTAATAGGGTGTCCCAAAATTATTGTAAATTGCATAGCTTCTGTTTCATGGTATAGTAGTGCGGTTGTTAATTGCACTGACGCAATATGAAGAAAATGCAATCAAATCGACAAGTTTTGTCATTAAAACATATCAATACAACGAAAATCTACATTTTCCTATATATATATATATATATATATATATATATATATATATATATATATATATATATATATATATACGTATAAATGTTATTCATGATGTTGATTTCCACTTCACTCGAGCAATATTTCCGTATATTTACCAATGAGGAAATCCTCTACACATCAGTTTCCCAATAACTATAGGCAAATGGTCGGAACACTAGTATGACATATAACTCTTCACAAATAAGAAAAACAACACGTAGTGTTAAAAATTTGAATGAAAAGCATTTTTTTTTTATTTTTTTAATTCCAAGCAATATAAAACCTGAAAATTATTTGTAAATATGGAGATTAAAGGCAAGGATAAATAGTCTTAAGTGTTTCCAAGTTTGCAAATTTATGTTACGTAAAAAAGAAAGCAATAGTTTTTTTTAAAAACAACACTCAGTGTTAGCCATTATGGACAATCTGTATAGGTTTCAGTACAAAAAGATAACTAGACTCCAAAGAGAATCGACATAAGGCATATTATTCATGTTTATCAACTATTAAGGTTTATCATTAACTGGGGACAGAACAACCGTATTTAAAAGAAGTGGTATATTAAAGTAATCAAAGAGATATTCGTTAAAGGTTGAAAATGGCTTACTTTTGGCAGCTAGAGGAGCTGAATATAATATTTCAGATCGCTTAGATCTCTGTTTGAAACTTGAAGACAACATAAACATTTATTATCATTAAATGGCTGAAGCAGCTGTGGCATAAAACTCGTCACAAACAAGAAAACGCTACGGTGTTAAGCATCTTAATTGAAAGCATCGTTGAATTACCAACACTCCAAGTAATATAAACCCTGAACAATTATTACAAATTAGTAGTACTTAGGCTAGGACTAAATAGTTGAATAGTACTCGATATATTGTTTCCCTGTCATACACTTTAAAAAGAGATGCAAATAATTTAGCTGCAAACAAAGTTTGAAGCATGCATATTCGTAACATAAGCTTTATTTCCCAGGGAGATTTTGTTTGTATGTTTGATTAGGAGTTTTAACATAGCTTTAAAAAAATTCAGCCATATAGCTACGATGTCTGCAGTGAGGCAGTTTATAGTCATGTCTAGCACTGGGACATCATGCCGCAGACATGTAGCATGACGTCACACCCAGTCACATTATCATGACACCAGGCCGACCAGTCCTAACACTAACCTCTTAATGCTAAGCGTCAAGCAAGGCAGCTGTAAGTACCATTTGTGTAAGTCTTTGATATGACTCGGCCGGGAATAGAACCCACGACCTTACGCTTCCGCAGCGGACTCTCTAACCACTAGGCCACCGGAGCGGTCCCAGGGATATATTTTCAAGCTAATAAGAGAAAGACGTGGTTATCAACGTCGTTGAGAATTAATAAAATGGAGCAAAGAAAACTTAACGAAAAATTTGGAATGTTGATAATATGAGCCATACACACAAAAGTGGCAAAGATACTATACAGAACTTTACAGGTTATCAAATACACCACAAAATTCATAATATCATTAGATTTACGAATATTAAGACAATTATATTAAAATAGCATGGCATTTAACGTGTTAGTCTAAAGTGATTTGATATACCAATACTATTGGTATATCAAATTGTGATCCAACCCTGGCACAATAATACATACACACACATATATATATATATATATATATATATATATATAATATATATATATATATATATATATATATATATATATATATATATATATATATATATATATATATATGTGCGTGTGTGTGTGTGTGTGTTGTGTGTGTGTGTGTGTGTTATTTGTGGACTTTTCTTGCGATTTATCTACAGCGCTTATCAAACATAGAACGTTGCCAAACATGTCCACATTATACAATAAATTTCGTGGTTACATAGTGCACATACTATTATGAAAATGTCCAAAGGCCTCCCCCCTTCTCTCTTTCTTATTGCAAATGGTCTTGCAAGTTTGTTTCTACTGATTCGTAAACATTGACCAATATCTTCAAATCATTTTCAAGGTTTGCTATATATTATATCTTTATTTGGCATTTTAAAGGAATGGTTCTATGTTTAAACGATATTTTTTAGACCTACAAGGATGATCGCTGTGTGGGTTTAAAATAGACAACACATATAGCAGGTAATAACTCAATTTATATAGCGTCAATTATTTACATAGAAATACAATATTGGTTTGAATGGGATATCAGGACTACCTTGTAAGAACTGCATCGTTGAGATTACATTTTCTCCGGCTCCAATCTATTAAAGTATGCATCATACAATTCCCATTTTACAAGCATGAGTTTTGACAATAAACGATATGTGTACATTTGTTAATCGTGAAGACATCATCTTTCTTATCATACAGACATAACTCTTTGCAAAATACTCACTCTGTTGTATCTCCTTACAGCATTCTAATTTATATTCTACAGTGAATCCTAAAGTTCCGTATCTGATTCTAAACATGTCTTCCGTAAAATTAGAAAGATAGCCAAAATAGATTAATTTACTGAGATCATTACTTTAACTATTTTATATCTGAATATTTAATGGGTAGCTATTGTGAGATAGCCAGAAAGTTAATTCAAAGTTTATATCTGTATTCTGCCTTGCTCGCTTCAATCGGTAACTTGACTAGCATCTTTGATATGGTTTATTATATCTTCTCATTAAGGTATTGTAAAATGTGCGGTCTTAAGTGTACGATTACATCTTTCACCTACAGACGCATATTTATCTGAGTGACACGAAAATACTCCATGATCTGTTTCTTCAATAATTACACAAAATACAAGTTATCAAATTTCTTTCTTTCGTCACAATGTAATTCGTTTGGTTTTCTCTCTTCAAGCACTTGTATTAAAGCATCTCGCATTTTATATTCCATTCTTATTTTCTTATCTCAAACATATATCACTGTAAAACAGCTGTAACCACCGATGTACTTGTAAATCAACGCCGTCTGTCTGGTATTGATTATTTTGTGTGACTAGCATAAACCCTTCTATATGGAAATCTTTGATATCTTTATATAATGTATGAGTAAACCATCTTATCCTGCAATCTTTAAGTTCCGATTATTGTATGCCTTAGGGAGTGTTTATTAATGAACTTAATTTGCAGTCACAAATGATTCTTATTTGCAAAATCAACTTGGATTTTTTGGGTCGAATATATATATATATATATATATATATATATATATACATACATACATACATACATACATACATACATGTGTGTGTGTGTGTCTGTGTGTGTGTGTGTCTGTGTGTGTGTGCAGATGGCATAAAGCATCTGTTTTCTATATATCACGTTAAGAGTGATAAAATATTGTGTGAAAACAAACTTGAGTTGGTTTTAGCAATCATACTCCAGCAATGTGTTGTCATGGAAATCAATATTCCATCTAAAACATGATGCTACCAATTTGTTTGAAAATAAAATAATTAAAAAAAAACAAATAAGCAAATAAATAAATAAAAAATACATAAATAAATACATAAATACATACATAAATAAATTTATAATCGAATAAATAAAAAAATAAAAAAATAAATAAATAAAAGCAACTTCATACTGAGAAAGCTCCTACATCCTTTATAGAGTAACGTTTGCGGTTGATTTGCCATTATATTCGTAGTTTCATCTCGCATTCCAGGAATAGAGGATTGTTTTCCTAAAATAGTTTAATAATTCGAGTGTGAATGGTTGTACAAAAATACTTCTGTTAGAATCATTATAGCGAGCTTGACAAATTACAGATTCCAGATTGTATCAAAAATTAGAAACCGGATGGCCTGATAGGGGCTGCAATGTCAAGGAGAGTCACAATTACGTAGGCTTCCTATTTTATTATCCCTTTCCGATAAAAACAGCATTTATCTTGACAAAAAATGTGATACGGGATACTAGAGTAGTTGATCTTCTGATCTGATTATTGTTTTCATTGAAACATGGTTTTTGAACTTTTACCAGTTATGTGTAATCTTTAAATGTCATCTCAATAAATTATGTCTGCAAGGTCAAAGTTTGATGGCACGCATTACAATGGATGTTTTCATCAATAACTGATAACGCATTATTTAATTTCCTTTTGTTAATAATGATCCAGATGTCGTTCAATTGCAGTATTTACTGCATTATTCGCAGACATTGTACTGTGTGAGACGTGCGCACGAATACACGCATTTGTTAATAATATACATGTTTTAGAATAATATCGCAAAACTGAATTTTTTGCAAAAGTTGTAATATATAACGTGTGAATATTTGCATGAACAAACTTTACTGGCATATACAGGTCAAATGTGCATTAATATTGTAAATGTATTGTTGTATCCGGAGTATAGGGTCAAGGAAAAACGCAGACCGTCATGAGGTAACGTATTATTGTATGTTCACTTAGAGTACGTACTCCAACCACCATTACATGTTGCTTCTGCTTCTGTCTGCATCATAAGTTTTTCTCGATTTTACTAAAAATGTAGGGAAACCATGGCAATCGAGGATAAGATGACGAAGATGACTATACTGATGAAATTGAATAGAAGATTTTATAGTCAAATGAGATTACTTACATGACTTCTAACGTTGACTCTGTTGCCTGATACAATTCTTGCTATTTTCATTACGACCTTTTGTCACGCATTCGCTATCTTAAATGTACTTTGCAGTTGATTTTCAAGGAAGATTTCGTCCCTTGAATACTTTGGTTGTAATTAAATATTTGGTTGAAATTACAGATCTCTAGAGACGTAGCCTGGACATTGTCAAAGCAAACTAGCAGACACAAATTATATGTCAGGGATTGGCAAAGCTTAACGTGGGTCTTCTCTTGTTGCAATTAAATAAAGAAAAATATATTTAAAATGTCAGGCATTTCCAGTAAAGATGAATGGGAAATCTCAATTTTCTATTTCTTTTACATCATATTTTGCATTCAGACTGAGGATTTGCACGGAAACCACGCGCAACGATGCAGTAATTCATGCTGTTAAATATTAAAATAGACAGTGAAGTAAAATCGCTTGTTTCTTTATTTTTGACATGTAATATTGTGCTACAAAAGCAAGTATTTATTTGTTTTTAATGCTAAAAGCTTAGTTTGTTTCCAGATCTGCTCAACTGGCGGCAATCCCGTATATGAATAGTTGTTGATGTTGCCTAAAGTTTGACTATTCTGAAGCGATGAAATAACCGCAGATTTAAAGAAAAAACTATATCTAAGTCATAAACAATTCAAAAACTTTACATACACTGTCTTTAAATCATTTTGACACCAATTAAATCTTTTTATTTTAAGCTCGAAGTATATTGTTTTGGCTTCTGTTCAATTGATCGAAGTCGAATGGCGAATAAGGTAAAATGGTGTCTTAGTGTTAAGATACACGTTCACCTTTGAACCGTGTAAGTCTACAGGGGCAGAATGCTATTTTAGATGAAAACAAATCACTTTGGTCATGTTTGCCGGACTTGACATATATATGAAGAGAAGTACGATATTAATCCCCTAAGAATTAGGCTGCAAGTTATGTACTTGGCATATTTTAACGTGAAAGAAATATGGGAAAACTTATGTAGCTACATTAGCATCTAACTAAGGTATATTAAGCAAGAAGATGAACAAGTACCTAATAATCAAAAGAGGATTATAAAGGAAATGAAGAACTTAAAATTGACATCTACAGCCAGTCACATTGAATAGTATATAATTCTAGATTGAGTCGTTGCGGAAACGATGACAAATCAGTTGGAAATATCGGGAACATTGCTGTCTACAGCTATTCATAACTCGTGGAAGTGCATTCGTGTTAGCAATAAGTTTGACTTCAGCTGTATTCAAGCATATTAATTGTACGTGGCGATGGAAAATCATTTTTATAATTGATTTTGCTGTCATTAAGTATATGAAGTTAACTCGTAAGCTAGGTGTGTAATGTTACCTAGGAGAACATATACGAAAGTGCGTATGATACAACTATTGGAGTAATTCGTTGTTAAATTACATAATTATCGTATGGCTAAGATGTAATACGTTCGAGAACATCTGCCAGTAATAGGAAGAAAGCAAAAACGCCGCGGAATTATTAATATAGCAAACATAAGATACATGATATGTGTATTTGCATCCCCGTATATGTTGTTAATAGATTTTAATAATTGTTTCTTTATGGAGAATCGGTGTGGGGAATATTTTTCAAACCGAGTATTTAGTTTAATGATAGGTACCGGAGCTATTGATATTGTATAGTATTTAAAGGACTTTATTGTACCATATACTAGTTTTGCATATATCATTTTATATAAGAATTTCTTGCAATGTTGAATAAGTGTAAAGATATAAGAGATAGATTTAGTTATATGTGTAGAGTGTTCGCGACGACTCATATGATAAGATATAGGTTTAATTGCTTGTACTGTGATTGGGGACTGTTTTGTGGTGGTACTGTGTCATGGTTTAGTTCTGCGTACTGATATATCATACCAATGCAAAATAATAAAATATCGAGTACTAGATTTCAGCAAATGTGATACCTTGATATCCATTTAAGAAAGATTATCAGTGATATTAACGAGATAAAGAACTCTTGTCTTGATGTCATTGGAAACGAGGAATTAAGCCAAGTACACGCATTGTGTTAGACATTATTTGTTTTGCTCAGCTTTGAGGCGAACTTGAACTAGCTTTTTTCTAACCATGGTGTGTTACAATATTAACGCCGCCGTCACAGGCTATCGCTGCATTCATTGCGGCGATATGCTTATTGAGCTTACGTGTTCATGATTCGTGTTCTAGTTATGCAACTATTAAAAATCCTTCTTTCAATTAGCATAATAAAATAATAATATAAAATTATATTGCAGAGATGCATCTGCTTCAACCAGACTCACTATTCACAAACATATCTACGAAGCCGCTAAGAAGAAATCCACAAACATAGTCCATTTAGCCAAATTACCCCACTACAGTTCTAAGTTCACTGATAGTTCCAGCTGCAAAGAGCTCTTCGAGATTACTAACAAACTAATGTCAAGGAACAAACGTACACCACTTCAAATTACCTTCTCTCCAGTAGACCTTCCGGACCTGTTTGCAAATTTCTTCCGTGACAAAGTACAAACCATTTGAGTTAAGCTTGACAACGCAATTTCAACCGACTCGTCGTCACCATAAAGAAAATCAGCGACAACCGTTAGAAGCATTTGAACAAGTCTATATGGATTTAGTACGGACAATCGTGATGAACAGTGCACCAAAGTCATGTGAACTTGATTCAATTCCAACATCACTACTTCTCAAGTTCTTAGATCCAAGATTTCCTTCACTAACTGATTGTATTAATATTTTCTCTCATCCGGGGAAATCTCATCATTTTTTTTTCAAAACTGCCATTGTATACCTCTCCTGAAGAAATTTACACTCGAATATAACGATTTTAAAAAACCTACCGTCCAGTTTATAATCTCCCGTTCATATAACAAAATCTTAGAAATTGTTGTTCTAACCCAACTTGTATCTCATAGGGATTCAAACAGAAGTTTTTAGCAATGTACAGCCTGCATATGGCCCTTGCCACAGTACTAAATAACTCTTCTGAAAGTACTGACATTCTCGCTGATTTGGATAGCTAAAAGATTACAGTCCTCACCGTCCTTGCAGCAGCATTTGACAAAATATACCATGATATATTACTTCACCATCTCCAGCATGTATTTGGCATTCACAATACTGCTTTACTGTGGTTCAAGTCCTCTGGGTGAACAGGACACAAATTGTATCGGCAAATGGAATACACTCCATCTCAGTTGATCTGTTTTGTGGTGTTTCACATGGGTCTGTTCTTGAACCTGTGTTTGTTTTCTTTCATTCTATACACTCAGCTGCTCACAAGGGTCATATATCATCATCCAGTACCAATTGTACGCTGTTGAAAACCCAGATATACACGTCTAGCCACCCAACTAAAATAGATCCTACCATCCACAGAGTAAAGAGGTGTATTTGTGATGTGAAATCATGGATGACATTTAACAAGTGGCAGATGAATGATGATAAAACCGAGGCCATTCTGATCACAACATAAAGACTTTCTAATCCACAATCTTTACCTCAGGCAAAAAATATCAGCAACACCAACATTAAATTCACATTCAGTTCGAAACCTAGGTGTTACTCCGGGCAGTACTCTCACATTGCACCATCATGTCATGAACATATGCAAGGCTGCATATCTTGAGCTGAGAGTCAACAGCTCAATTCGCAAATATATTTCAGTTGATGCCACTACAATACTTGTGTGTTCATTAGTAATTTAACGACTGGACAACTGTAACTTAATTATGTCTGGTTCGTCTCAATATCTACTCCAGAAACGTCAAAATATTCGAAATACATCTGCTCGGATCACGCTTAGAGTACCGCGATCAGCGCACACCTCCCCGCTTCTCTGTACCCTCCACTGTCTATCCATTCGATCCAGAATCAAACACAAACTTTGTTCTCTGTGATACGTTTCACTGATGGACTCCAGTCCAGCATACCTATCTGGCCTCACCCATGTGTACACACCAGCATGATAATCGCGTACTCATGATTTCCATTACAAAACGAAGTCATAAGGACAACGTTGTCTTGAATAACAGGTGCCAGCAACGTGGAATGAATTACTCATTGAAATTAGACAAAACAACACAGTGATCCCTTTCAAGAGTGCTCTTAAAACTCACCTATTTCGACTGCAAGAACAAACTTAAAGCCCTAATAATGTTTCCTACATTACATATTGTCAAAATTTTTTATGTTTTCTAATTTCATGGTGTCTGGGCTTTTTTGCATTCATATCATTATAAATGTTGTAAAGCGTTAAAGCTTTTTTTAAGATTAGGCGCCATACAAGTCCTCATTATTCTCATTATTAAAGGTATCAAAATGATTTTGCTGTTGCTACGTTACATATAGTGTTTTTCAACGTAATATTCCACGTGAACTTTACTCGTATCTTTCCGATATAAGTCGCGAAACTTCGACAGTTGAAAACGACTTGGAGTAGCCACCTTCGAAACATCCATTATTCCCCGATGAGAGTTGATATACTTTGACAATCTGAAAGAGGCTCTAAATGAATTCTTCCCAAGTCACGTTAACAAACTTTAGGAATATGTGCATACTGCTAGATACGATGCACGTATCCTTATAATTGAAGAGAGTCCTTAAAATAACGTTTTATGCGGTCTTCGCCATCCAAGTATATAGTAAACAGGTTCTGTGATAGTTAACTCTAACTCATGAAACAGTTTTGAGAAAATCGCCAAGAAGGTGTTGATGAGAAACACGAAGAAACTTCAGACAAAGAAATGTATATAAATGGCATAGGCATCTGTCCAATAAGTCTCTTAAAAGGTGTCCCAGGTAAATCTGACAAAGCAGCAAAGATCTTATTTACACATTGCAGCAAAGAAACACTAAACTTTCTTTAATTATCTGCCAAATGGTGAACTTATAAGATAAAATCAGCTCTCATTCATGCCAGGCATTTGCAAGAACGCTATACACATTGGTCATGCGTTCCATACAACAGTAATTCAATCTATGAGCGATTATCTGTTGTTTACCAGAAATATTTTGTTTATGGCAGACTGCAAATGCGAGAAGAAATTTACACTCGCAAACCCAGCAATGACCAAAAATAACATTTGTTTGGGTAAAATTGGGTACGGGGACCAGCTCGATCTCTATCAGCCACCCCCACCCCCAACAAAAGATGAAAACGAGCAGCAGAGAGGGTGAATCCTACAACCTTTTTTTTTTTACTTTTTTGATTATACCCTAGACCCTTCTCGCGAACCAGAAAAAAAAATGACAGTGATTGTTGTCTGGTTTTCGTTGATGAATCATAAAATGTCGCAACGTCGTTGTCACTCACCCTCTCTGCTGCTATGGGTTACGGTGATTTTAACCGAATATTTGATCTAGTCCGATACGATATCGTGTCCTCGGGTCTGCTAAATTTATTGTCACAAATCCGTGTGGTTTTGACTGAGCGTGACTAAAGAAATTTCTAAACTGATTATGATTCATATCACCGCTGCACCAAGTCTGATGAATATTTCGTAGCGTATGAGTATCAACGCCGTTAAATACACACAACACATTGCAATTATCTCTGATCACTTTTGGTATTTGTGTGTACCGTTGAGTGACATAGATCACATCAGTGTTTTTATGCCTGCCTCGGGAAAATATTCTAGCGGGATTTTTTTGATTATCTAACATGATATCATCGTATACCACTAAATTGTTAATACTTCCATCGATGTCTTCCACGGAAGGGGCTTCCTCTATATCAGTAATAAATTCAATAATATCATCATCGATTTGAAATTCTTTTGCTTTCTCGTTAAAATCCTTTAGCACTTCATAGCATCGCTGATCGTCTACACTCGGGGCTATTAAATACAATTTGTTCCATTTCATCCATCTCGTTATCAAATTAAGTAGCAGTTGTGTCTTTCCGCTTCCAGATGGTCCGATTATAATCATTCTAATTGAATTCGGCAACATTTCATGATGTTTAATAGGTTCCCGTCGTCGGGTAGCTGAATAATCAATTATATTCATGCCGTTATATATAAATTATGGATCTATATTGTGTGAAGTGTAAAAAACGTACTGGCACAGATGACTTGACGACGATTACAACTAAAAATAACCGATCAGCGCTTTCTGGTAAATGCGTACAATGTAGTACAAAGAAATTTAGATTTGTTTCTAAACCCAAGGAACCCAAGGAACCTTTAAAAAAAAACGAGGAGGTGATATCGCAGCCAAGCTAACTAAACTCCCTGGAACCCCATGGGCAAAATACCCTGGAGAAAAGCACCTTCCAGGATATAGTTATTGTGGACCGGGAACAAGACTTGATATCAGACTCAATGATCAAAATCAGCCTCGACCCGGTGAAGAACCAATAAATGCCATTGATAAGGCCTGTCACCTTCATGATGTTGCTTATAAAAGCAGCAATCTGCAGCACAGGCATCTCGCGGATGTGAAATTAATTCATGCGTTAAATGCTATTCCTGATAAATCTTTCAAAGAAAAATTGGCTTCCTTTTTGATAAAATCGGCTATGAAAAGTAAATTGATGTTAGGTGCTGGTAATTAATAACAACATGGAATCTATTTATTATTCTCCAAAAGGATACTGGAGAGGCAAGGCAGCAATCCATAAACTCGCTAGCGCTGCAAAAGTGAAAAAGGCCACTGCGGCTCATTGGTTATCTAAACAGGCACTATGGCAAATTTATCTACCACCGCCTAAACAAATTCAATTCTCGCATTTTGATGTGACCGGACCCAATGAAGTTCATCAGGCTGATATATTATTTCTGCCACATGACCACGGTTACAAATACGCATTAACCGTAGTTGATATTGCAAGTCGATACAAGGAAGCAGAACCGTTAAAAACAAAATCGGCCACTGAAGTGGCTTCTGCATTTGAAAGGATTTATCGACGAGGTCCTCTGCACTGGCCAAATCTATTACAAATTGATCCTGGCAAGGAATTTCAGGGTGCAGTGTTATCAATAATGAAAAATCATAATGTCACTATCAGACGAGGACATACTGCGCTACATCGTGATCAGGCAATTGTAGAACGGTTTAATAAAACCCTTGCTGAGCGGTTATTTGGATATCAATACGCAAAAGAATTCATCCAAGAAAAAAGATCCCGTGAATGGGTTAAAAGGTTACCAGCTGTGATTACTGCACTGAATAATGAGATTACTAGAACAATTAATTTGAAACCTATCAATGCGATTAAAAAGAAGTCAATACCTGAAATGGAAATTCAAAAAGATTTCAAAGAACCAATTCTTGGTAGTAATGTCATTGTGAGATATTTATACGAACCAGGAGAGCTTGAGGGTGGCAGAAAAAGGGCTACTGATCCTATTTGGAGTATTACTGCACATAAGATATCTAGTATAACACGATCTACGGGTAGACTTCCAATCTATAAACTGGATTCAACTGCCCCTCAACGAGGATTTACTAGACAGCAATTACAAGTGATACCTGAGGATACTCAATTACCACCGCATGGGCTTAACTAGCACCGTTGCGTCTATTGCACTCAAGACAAGTCAACATCACATTGTTTCTGACATGACCGAGACTATTATATTTTCTGTCAACGGTAAATTGGCGAGGATCCTTATCCGAATACTGCCAACGCATTATACAATTGCAACTTGCGCAGTGATTATTCTGTTGTTTCTTCAAAGTGATTATTAATTCAGCATCAATGTCAAATTCTCGCTGTTTTTTTTTGTCCTGTTGTTTGTAACCGGAGAGTTTTTTATCAATAATTTTAATATCAATATCATCTATTGTGGTGTCATTATCATCGCCTGACTCTGTCAGGACAATTCTTCTAAGTTGATTTATTTTTCGTACTCTGGATACTGAAAGATAGACTAAATTCGACCATTCTATGCGATTATCTACCATCCAAACAATTGTATCCGATATAGTCAATCCCTGTGAAGAGTGTATTGTTGCTGCGTATCCTAGCGTCCACGGGGATTTATTAGCACGCAATGCATCTTCAACGACATTGATATCAACCAGCACAATATCATTTAATACTAAATTCTGTTTTTGAAATCCTTCGGATTTTGGGCCTGGAATATCAACTTCAATGTTCTGTTTTCGTGTATCTGATGGCCTATAACAGAGGGGCACTGGAAGTGTTGCGAATTTTTGTTTATGCAATTCAAATAATTTCATCTGAAGTGTGTCTCTGACTATTTTTCTACTTGCAATGCTCAAATCATTTGGTTTCCATGCTCCCCAGAAATCATTCATTGGAGTTTCCGAAATTATTTCACGCGCTATTTCACATTGGATTTTATCCGGTTGTAATCTAATTAGTTTCTTAAATTCTTTTAATTCATTATCAAGTGATCTATGATCGGTATCAATTTCTTCATAATAGTCTACAAAACCCTTTAGCCATTCATGTGGGGAAGCACCGACAAATGGTGGTGGTTGGCCGTGATCACCGCACATGACGATTTTTGTATTTTTCAATAACAACCACTCAAGAAATATTTTTAATACATCTAATGGCACTGTGTCTATTTCATCCCAAATGATAATTTCAGGAATAAATTTCTCTCCCATGCGCTCAGGAGTCCATTTATCTCCCTTCCATCGGAAAAAACTATGATAGGTACAGGCATTAACTCCTCTCTGTATCATCTCTCTTGCAAGTCTGTGTGTGGGTGTTAGCACAATCATGTTTGGATTTTTCCCACGAAATAACTCAATTGCCCGGGTTGTTTTTCCTGACCTACCACAGCCGTTTAAATAAACTGTTTTATATCTACAGATTGGATCAGAAATCGGTGGTGCACTAGAAAATTTTGAACACTGATTGCTTTCTAAATAATTATTCTCAATGGTAACATCTGCTGATTGAATATAATCATGAATCATTTCTTTCTTAATTCTCCATGACCCCCAATTCTCGTTGCCAGTAGCCTTAAAATCAGGCATTTTGCTATTTATGTAAAATGAATCAGTGGCGACTCTAACTGCGGTGGTAGGAAATCTATTGATCATTGAAAATAAATTAATAGAAGCATAACCAAGCATAGAAGCTCTCAAATGTGTGTACTGCGGATTGTATCCATCAGTGTAAGTAACAATTGTACCCAATTTGGTTCCATCGGACATAAATGCGTCCTTACGATTGACATATAGACCTTTATTCGTTAAATCCGCGATTACAAAATCGTATTCAGCATTGTCTATAATCAATCGTGAAGAATATCTCGTATTATCGTATTTACCACCCTGAGTGAATTTACCGATTATTCTTCGTCCAAGATCTTTTGCTTCATTGTTTCTGATTTCAAATAACTGTTTGGACCAATCCATGATTTGTTGTTCATTAAAATCAGGAAACAGTTTTCGCTCTTCGCTGATTATTTTTTCTAGATCAGGTTGTGGTAACCAGACTGATTTCTGTGCTCGATAGGATATAATTGCTTCACTGACAATTAATGATTTTAACATCTTACAATCAAGCATATACCGTAATAACACTATTGGCATCCAGTGTTTTTCAGACATGTGTTTACCAATCCAAATATAACTACACGGATGAAGTCCTTCAGCCAATTCAAATGATACCACACAAGCGAATCCGGTTAAATCGAAATGTGGCAGTGGTCCATTAATAGCAACACGGGTCATTTCGTGTGTAGGGTGTCCAAATCGTTTGAAATATTTCTCGCATTCTCCATACCCGAGAAAACTTCCTGGATAACATGCAATCATATCAACTGAAATAACGGTATCAGCGGTGTATTTTGTATTCCATAATCCTCCATGGCTGTATTCAAGACAGGACAATTTGACATCTGATAAGAACTCACTTCGTGTTGGTTTCCACGCGTTTTTCTTTCTAGCAAAATGTGCTGCAATTGATGGTACTGTAAAACAGTTTGCTAATAATTGATCTTCGATTTCCTCCCCAGAAAACTCACTAGCTAGTTGTTTCATTTGATTATGCAGTTCTTCGGTACGATATAATTCTCCGTTGGGCCTTACAAACTGATCAAATCTACATTCTTCGTCTGAAGCACTATGAAATAGCCACATTGACACAGGATCGTTTTTACTCAAATGGTAAATAGCATCAAATAATTTCTGCTCGGTAAAACATTCTTCAGGTCCCAACCCTGTTTGGAAAATATATTTTACGGTTCTATCCCGTGGGAATATTGTTACTGCAGATGACCACGCGTGTTCATTATGATCAATAATTTCAATTGGGGCTCCATTTTTATTATATTTCGATTCGTATAATACTTCACCGGTGATTGTCCTTACCGTTATTGGAAATCTCAATGATGTTTCTAATTTAGCTATATCCTGAATTGTTGCCCCATGCTGTTTCACTGTCAGTTCCCATTCGGTTATTTTTTTTCGTCTTAGATCAGTTAGTTTATTTCCCCGGGACGCATTTGTGAAGTGTTCCATTATTCTTGTTGCTACACAATTGAGCCTTGACGAAGAATATTTCATGGGTGCTAGTTTTGCAATATCAGGTTTGTCATTGAGCGGATATATCCCGTAAACAACTGCTGTGACAGGATAAGATCTTTCGTAGTAGGGTTTGTCAATTCCAGTCAAAATTCCTGGTTTTGAATCCTGAGTCACAGTGACAGTTTTTTTGTCCTTAAGAATAGGCTCGTATTTGTCCCTAATGATCCATTTTCCATCATCACGGATAAGGAATTTTATTCGAAAAAAATTTCTTTCTTCCCCAAGACGTGAGATTATCACTGCTGCTTTTTCATCATTCATGGTAGCGTCAACAACACCATCAATTCGAAATGTTGACCAACAATGAGCTGCCCCATCACGCTTGAATTCATTAAAACAGTCTCTGATTTTACTAATCAAGGTTCTATCAAGAATTTTATTCTTTGGTGTATCAGAAACTCTATCAAGATTGAATTGAACACTTTTCCAGGGCTTAATTTTCGATAATCTCTCGAACTCCTCCATACTATAATTAAAACAAGCATTTAAATGAAAGATTTAAGTATAATGAATCATTGCAAATGGCTCATGATTGGATCAGTGACACCGTGTAACAAATCATGCAGAAATGAATTCTGTGGGTATCATATGCAAAGCTTTCGTCGTGGAAGCCTTGGTCCGTTACCCTGTATTCGATGTGGGGTTGGGGTCAGGGGGAAATCGCAGTTATGTTTCAGGTGTGGCGGCAAACGATACAGGGAACTAAAACGCTATTATGACAAACGAATAAAAAATGGACAATCAATCAGAAATTCTGACCCTCACACTGACAAAGTCAGCGACAAAATCATAAGAAACCCCCAAGACTACATTGAAAGATTCTCCAGTGATGTTATTAATGAATTATACAAATAGTATTAGTATACAAATGAACCAAGGGAGTTATCTCCCTTAGATTGTGATTCAGCGGCGGGAAATTGTTTTGTAAGAAAAGAAATCAAATATAAAATGTTTTCAAACAATTATATTCTTTTTTCTAGTGTTTAAGTCAAATATTCTGTCTCATTTAAATACCTTGAAACAGCATTAACAAGTAATTCAAGAAAATAAAATAACACACTGTGGATTGACGCTGCTGTATTAGTCACCTTATATACTAAATGAAAGGTTTAAAGCTGGGGCTTTCGAAAGCCAATCCGACCAGTCAAAAATAACCCACGCCATTGACACGTGTGCGTGGTTGACTTTTCTCAATCATGCAACCGGGTTTAATTTCATGGGTTGCTTTTAATTGGTCGGATGGCCGTAGAAAATCCGCCCCGTCGTTTCATGTTTGTGCTGTCTTGTGCCGTCCCATCATCATTACATCATCATTGATTTATAATCCATCCTTAATTAAGTTAATTAAGTATATGTATACCTACAATCTGAGTGGAGATATATACGGTATTGTACTGTCCTTAATTAAGTATATGTATACCTACAATTTGCCACAACACTCGAGTGGAAATATATACGGTATTTGTGCTGTCCTTAATTAAGTTAATTAAGTATATGTTGTGACGTCACCCCCAAGCATATCTTCTGGGCGGTCTAAGATGGCGTTTGCCACGTTAGGCCTCCCTTCCGGAGATGTATGTTTCGGGTTTCCTTTGGGCTTACTTGGATGTGAAGGCAACCAAGGAGTTCCAAAGATGTGTTGTCGTATATATGTAACCTCTAGGTCATTTCACGTAAACATACCCTCTTGTGATTCTAACCCGTTATTTGACGAGTTAGATTCACTCTTAGGGGAATATGTTTCCGGTGAATGTAAATATAAATGACCTAAAATAAATAACATCCATGGATGTAATTAGCTCTCCGTCACATTTGGGTAACCCCGTATGGTGTTCAAAAATGAATTACCGGCCAAAAGAAACGGTCATAGGGTCAAATCGAGATTGAAGAAATCTCAGAAAAAAAAATAATGGAAATTTGAGAAAAATACTCAAAGAAAGAACCCTATGAAAGACACAGTGGCCTATATCAAGGGGGCCAAATGACTGATAACCGCTCATCATGGTTGTTATTTATTTTGAAAAAATATATTTATATTTATATACAGACTGAATTCTGAAAAATATATTTATATTTATATACAGACTGAATTCTGAAAATAAAAAATGAATTAGAAATATGTATTATCATATATGAATTCTGAAAATATGAATAGCATCATAGTTGAAATTGCAAAATTGAAAAGCCAGGATATTAAATTGTCAGATGGGTTAAATCCTGATCAAATCAAGTCGGATTTTCAGGATATAGAATACGGAGTTAGCACTAACAAGTATATGCTACCAAAGAAATATGCACTCATCAAAAAAATTCAAAATTCTATTCGAGACTCTCTTGCATTTTCCAGTGAAGTAGGTGTGTTTGTTCCGTTATATACTATCGTGGAAGGAATACGAAAAGAATTGGGTAACGAATATGAATTGAAAAAGGAAGTTAATTCTAAAATTAGAAACTTACGAGCGTTAATTCAAGAAAATGAACTATTTTGATTGACCGACCCTCAAAAGATTTGTCAGACAGTAAAATCTCCTTGAGATTTTCATTTTTTTAGCATTTTTTGATTGAATCAGTGAAAATATTTCACACTGCGAAAATAAAATAGAATTCTAACAGCTTTTCTCTATGGAAAATCCAATGCAAAATCGACTACTTGACCCTACGAGGTTTTTTACCAAAAATCGATGAAAAATCACTGAAAACAGGCAAAAATTGATGAAAAATGGCTAAAAATCATCAAAAATGAGTTTTAACAGCTTTTCCTTATGGAAAATCCCATGTAAAATCGACTACTTGACTGTAAAATCTCTTTGAGATTTTCAACTGAAAACCACCAAAATTGCACAAAATGGCACCAAAACTGTCAAAAACAGTCAAAATCACTGAATATATTTCTCACAGCAATAAAAAATAAAAATATTTCATAGCAATAAAAAATAAAAATATTTCATAGCAATAAAAAATTGGACCATTAGGGGAAGGAATCATCGATGGGAAAAATTGTTTTGCAATTGAAAAATGGTTTCTGATTTCAAATAATGGTCAATGAAGCATTAACGACCCGATTGGCTCGTGAAAGATTAGATGCAATTAAGAGATTTGTACCAATTCGTGACTCTGTCAGGAATAAACTGCAACAACGACAGAGTTTACAAACGGATTTTGCTTTGGGGTCTGAAGAGTTGTTTAAACCAGTAACCACAGCAACGAAAGGGGTTGAGCGTGCTTTACTGGGAGATGTTCCCGAGACGGGAAAATCTGTTATTGGTGAACTTGAAAAAATAGCAGCGAAAACTGAACAAACAAAACAAATGGAATCAAAAAGAACAGTAGATGATTTACGCGTGAGATTTAACGAAGAAGGGTTAGCAGCAATTGATGAGACTGATCCAACAGAAATTCCTGCGCTTGTTGTTAAGACTTATGAAAACAGAAAAAAAATGTTGAAACCAGAACATCACAAGTTTGTTAAGAATTTCACTCATTGGGCTGATATATTCTACAAAATCAAAACTGGAAAAAGTCAAAAAAAGACAGATAGTGCATCATACATTGAATATATCAGGATGGTGGATCACGTGTATAATTAATATGAAGAACTAAAACAACAACAAAAACCGCCAAGATTGCAAAGAAAGCGACAGCAACCTGCAAAGAAAATATCTTTTTCTCCTATAAAACAACAACTACCACGTGATGATGATGATGATGATGATTATTTACAAACTACGGATTTAGAAAAACTAGATGAAGCAGCTGGTTATAGCGGAAGTGGATTGCAAAATCCAAGGATTGGAAACTCAAAGAGTGAAAACGCTAGCGTTTCATGTCCTGGTAACATTCTCAGTGATATATCACGGTTAGAAGTCCTCATCGGAGGGAAACGAGCCGGAAATAACTCTCCAGAAATAATTAATGAAGCAGCTGATATCTGTAGACGATTATTTGCCGGTGGTATCATGGACATTAATGTATATCGAGAATTCATTGCTGAGTTAGTTGAAAATCACAAAGATGCCCATGGTTATTACAGCGATTGATCACTAATTAAAAAACTACTAGTTTTATAACAAGATGATTATACACTACAATCATGATAAACCAACCCCCGTCTATGTGGTAAATTCACGGGTGCCAGTTTATAAAGCATACTATGGAGATGGTTTAGGTAATACCATTGCAGGTTTATTTACAAAAATGGCCCCAAAAGTGATGCCGTTAGCTAAACAATTAGGAATGAAAGCCATTGATGTTATTCGTGATAAGGGTATTGGTGCTGCTGGAGATCTTGCCGGGAAAGCGTTTTCTGCAGCAAAGGATAAAATAACATCATTAGTGAGACGAAAAAAGAAACCGGTACCATTGCCATCTACAGCAGAAATGCCTGCAAGTGTTAGTAAAATAATAAATAACGCAGTAGATGAAAAACTAGCATCATTGGTGAATCCAAGTGACCAAAATAACATGATAGCAAACATGATAGCAGGAAGTGGCTTTAAAAAACCACGTAGAAAACGCTAGCGTTTTTCACGATGAAAATCTTTTTATGATTTCACGATTTAGACTCTGATAAATAGAATAAAATGTTCAAAAGGTCACCTGATCCAGCGTTTGATATGGAGGCCCCAGTGCGTAAAGATGATTCTGTACGCGATTTTCAATTTTATTCTTATCACGCAGTACAACCCGATCTCCGATCGCGAATTGAACTTCAAGTTCATGATACCAGTAAATACTTTTTGCCTTGTGAAGCATTTATTGAAGTAGAAGGAGAACTTGTAACAAATGATGCTGCTCATAATGATCCTCCATATGACATTAGCCCAACTATCAAAGTCGGTTTTGTTAATAACGGTATCATGGCGTTATTTGAAAGCGCTAGATATCTCATTGATGGAAAAGAAATTGAATCCATTGACCGTGAAGTTGATGTGGCTACAACAATCATAGGGTTAGCAAGATATTCTGATGATTATACAAGATCAGCGGGTCCATCTATGATGTTTTCTAAGGATATTACTGATCACCCTGAACACAACCAGTATTCTAGAGTCAAGGCAACACATGCTTCTTCAGTTAATCCAGCACCAGCCGGATATACAAGACCAGCTGGTGATTTTGATGTCATAAATAATATTACTAACTTCAACCTAGGATTTGCAACACGCGTAGCAACGTTGCAAGGACAGCGTCGACAATTTTCATGTGCAATTCCACTGCATCATATTTTCGGATTCTGTAGAAATGTTAGAAAAGTTATTTATGGAGCTAAACACACAGTAGCGCTTGTACGAAAGGGTACTGATGATGATGCAATATGGCATGATGCTGGTGTTGCTGATGGTAAAGTCATTTTAACAAAACTAGCATTGTGGATGCCAGTGTTAACTCCATCAATCATAGCAGAAGAAAAATTGTTATCATTTATGAACCAAGGAGGAAAATCATTGTTGAGTTGGTTATCAGTGACTACGGATATTAAACTGGATAATGTTGATGATATATTTACTTGGCATCTGGCATCAAAACAAGGGGTTTCAGCTCCACGTCATATATTTATTGCATTACAGAATAATGAACGAGTTGGTAAGCAACAACGAAGTCATATGATATTTGATCAGTTAGGTGTTAGAGAGGTCTCACTGAGAATAAACGGACAGCAGGAACCATCTGAAGATGTACAACTTGATTACGGTCAAAATCATATTTCACGTGTCTATCATAACCTGTTGTCATTTATGGCACGTGATCTAAATGTGGATACTGGTTTGCAAATATCACAATTGGATTTTAAAAGCCTCTATCCGATTTATTACTTTTCATTGGAACATCTTGATTTGATGAGACAATCTGTCGTTGATATACACTTCAGAGCCCGTGTAACCCGTCCTGGTGGTATTGCTAATTATAGAGCGGTTGCTGTCATTCTCAGTGATAAATCAATGCTACTTGAAGGTGTTGGTGGACGAATGAGACTTATTGATGCACCAGTGGAAAATCTTTGATAGCAATTAGATCAATCTGTATTTGTATAATGTCGTATAGTAATATCAATGTGTCATTGACACCTGGTCAGTTAAAAAAATTGCAATCAAAATCCGCTAAACAATGTGGAACCACAATCACGTTGAAACCTAATCAAATGAATGGCGGGGCAAATAAATTGCCACTGACAACTCGTCAAGTGAAACATTTCAATGATGCTTTCAAGGATAAAAAAGGAGTTCAGATCACACTCTCTGCGGCTGCTATCAAAAATATGATAAAAACAGGTGGTATATTTCCGTTGTTTGCTGCGTTACCAGCATTGGTTGCGGCAGCAGCCCCAGCAGTCGCAAAAGCGGCCGCATTGGGGGTAGTTGGAGGCTTGGGGACAAAAGCGGTACAGAGCATTGCTGAATCATATGAACCGAAGAAAGGTCGAGGGTATAAAAAAAAGGGAAATGGTCTAAGACTACCAGGAACCCCGTATTCATGGTACAGCGGAAAAGGCCTGAGACTACCAGGAACCCCGTATTCATGGTACAGCGGGAGATCCGTTCACGGTGTCACAGAATTAGGCGAAAATTTGAACTGATTTTTGTTGTTCTTGATTTGCAAACGAAACTCACCATTTTCTTGATTTCGTCGTACACGCATTACCTGGGGTGATTAAGTGGCGTGTAACGATTTGCATGTGCCAATTTGTAATTTACATGAAATCCGAAATACTCGTTGTACGTGGTGCACGTCAAGCTCGATGTGATTTATGTTCAACTATTGAGAGTATATAAGGCTAAGGATTTCTCATTATTATTTACGGGAACCAAAATATCTAATCGAAGGATAGATAACCTCGTCTTGCAAATCTCCAGCCAAAGGGGTGAGTGTTAAATTTACATTTCGTTTTATTGTGAATTTTATTCAGATTATCATTTCGTATAATGATGCCTTTATTGCAATGAACGTGGAATATTTGGAATTACTAGTCACTTTTAGACTTTAAATACAATATCGTAATCTACGGCTTAGATTATTTTTGAGACAACTATTATTAGTCTGGTTTTGTTTATTATAGTTGATTCCGGAGATCTAATAACATCGTTGATTCCGTAGATCTGATAACATCTGACAATCATTGATTCCGTCTGATTCAGTCTGATTCCAGCTGATTCCGTCGTTGATACCGTAGAAGTTCATCACTGATAGCGCATCTAATAACATCGTTGATACCGTCTCTGATACCGTAGCTGCTAACATAGTTGTTACAATGTTTCTGATACCGTAGCTGCTAATAACATCGTTGATACCGTAGCTGCTAATAACATCGTTGATACCGTAGCTGCTAATAACATCGTTGATACCGTAGCTGTTAACACATCTGATACCATCTTTTGATAAACGTCTTTGATATCGTTTGATTTGTTGTGGGACATCTATTGTTTGTTCTGGAACATCTCTGTATAAATATCTGAATGTGCTTGTGCCGTTAATTTGTGCAAACGGAATTGAAGTATCTGTCTGTGTGTCGAACTGTCTGTTCGTCAATATCTGTGTAACGTGTAAATATCCGGAAAGCTGGAAGTCCGAGTGTCGGAGCTGTCTTAAAGTTGTAAAACGTCCGGGTAGACATCTAGGGGAGTGAGGAACCGTTGGTTCGGGTAGATGTTGTATGCTGTCTGAACGTATAACTGTGGTGGATCCGTGTAGGGAAACGTCCGATAATAGTATTGGTCAACCCTCGGTTCTCGGGGAAACTGGGAGACGATTCAACTGTTGCTGAATCGTGCGGTTATACAGGGGAGACACATAGGTGTATTGAAATTGTAATATAATTTAATACATTGTTGTATTTGCATGCTTATGTCAGATCGCAATAATATTTCAAGTGATCACATAGATATCAATAAAAGCTAGCAACTTGATTGAATACAAGTATATGATCGTGCTAGTTATCGCAATCCATCGTGCGATAGATAGTTTGTCGTTTGTGTTTATTTTTTTCGTAAATCATACTTACATTTATTTAACTTTCGAAAAGGATTCTTGGATCTGTGTATAATCCAAGAGATCCCTTTACATCTGAGATTCCTTTTGTATTGTTATTTAATTTGTTCATGTATTGTGAATGGTTGTGAGTGTAATTGTGGGTTGAGTGCATGAATTATTGTGTTGTTACATCTGTATTTTTTTCATTTACAATTTATTACATAAATTTATATTTTCTTTCACAAATTGTGTTTGTATTGTTCATTTAATCCACCCTCCTCTCGGTAACAATTCTGTTACAATGGTGTCAGAAGTGGGATCGTTGGATTAAGTGAACTGTCAATCATTTTTGTGAAGGTATACATTTAATGTTTATATTCGAGCGTGACCTTCTGTTAAGATAATACTCTAGTTGGAGTTTATTTTTGTTTAGTTTACCTAGGTCCGTGTGTCCAGTATAAACGTGTTTAAAACATTGGTTTGGTTACCTATCTATATTCATATTACAATTGTCATGTCATCCCTTAAGGACTTGGTTGCCTTAGGCAAAGAATTTGGATATGAAGGTGAAAGCTTAAGGAAATTTATTCAAGAAGAACAAGCCCGGGAAAGGGAAGAAAGGGTAAGAGAAAGGGAATTACATAGGGAATTAGAAAAGGAAAAGGGGGAGGCCGAAGAGAGGAAACGGGCATTAGAAAGGGAATCCGATGAAAGGAAACGGGAATTAGAAAGGGAATCCGAAGAAAGGAAATGGGCCTTTGAGAGGGAAAAGATAGAATTAGAGAAGCAGGCCGAAAGGGAAAAGATAGAATTTGAGAGGGAAAAGATAGAATTAGAGAAGCAGGCCGAAAAGGATAGGATAGGATGGGAAATGGAAGCGGAGCAAAAGCGAATAGAGTTAGATGAAAAAGCAAAGCAACGGGATCATGAGCGTAAGGTAGAATTAGCGACATCTGGAAGAGAACACGATTCTGCCACTAACAAATTAAGGGGCCCCAAATTACCTCCCTTTGACGATGAAAAAGATAACATAGATAGTTATCTTCATCGGTTTGAGCGGTATGCCGAAAACCAGAAGTGGAGTCAAAATGACTGGGCGCTGCATCTGAGTGCTTTATTAAAAGGTAAAGCACTGGATGTATACTCGCGACTTCCTAGGGACGATGTGTTTAAGTACGACGTCCTAAAGGAAGCACTTCTCAAAAGGTACGAGCTCACTGAACAAGGTTTTCGAAAAAAGTTCAGGTATAGCAAGCCCGATAAGGGAGAAACCTTTGGTCAGTTCACCGTCAGAATTGCGAACTATTTTGAGCGGTGGATTGAATGCGGCAAAGCGGTGAAAACGTTTGAAGGGTTGACTGATTTCTTGCTCAGAGATCAATTATTTAATACAGTTGGGCGAGAATTAGATCAATTTCTGAAGGAGAAAGTCTTCACAAACGTAAAAGATATGGCTAAGCAAGCCGATTTATTTGCCGAAGCTCATGGGGGAACCCAGAACGTGGTTTTGAAAGATTTTAAGTCTGGAAACCAGTCTGTAAGACCTATGCCTAGGGAGCCTGTAAAATCAGCTGAGGTAAAAAGGTCAGTTGGGAATCCAGTTTTTCAGCGTGTGCGGTGTTTCTTGTGTAATGCATTGGGTCATGTTCAAAAAGACTGTCCTAAAAGAAAGGCACTTATACATAAGGTAGCAGTGGCTATACAAAGTAAAGGTATAACTGATAACATCGTACAGGTAGAACCTTGTATTCATTTGCTTGGCACGTGTTTATTTCCTGAAGCGCGTGTACCAACCGCGAGAGGGTTTGTCAACGGTCGAGAAGTCGTGGTATTGCGTGACACTGGTTGTACGGGCGTAGTGATCAAACGTAGTCTCGTGCAGGATAACCAAATGCTCGGGTGGGAATCCCCATGTATGTTACTTGATCAGACGATGGGTCGCATTCCCGTTGCAAGGATCACAGTAAAAACACCTTTCTTAACGGGAACTGTTGATGCCCTTTGTATGGACAATCCTATTTACGATCTGACGATCGGTAATGTTGAAGGTTCCCGTCTTCCAACCATGGCCGATTTTAAAATACCTTTGGCTCAGGCAGTCGAAACGCGAGCGCAAACACGGCGAGAGAAAACCGCGTTTCATAAATTAATAGTCCCTGAATCGATCTCAGGAATTTCCCGTGATGATTTCAAACAAGAGCAAGATCGTGATGAATCCATCAGAACCATTGTTGAGAAAATCACGTCCGGCGCGATTAAACATTGCAAGCGTGGGGGTAGCTCTAGATTCGTACGCAAGAACGGATTAATTCATAGGGAGTTTAGCGCTCGGGAGGGTAAGAAGTATTGGCAAGTGGTCGTACCCCAGAGATATAGATCTCAAGTACTTAGGGTGGCGCATGAGTCAAGCATGGCAGGACACCTAGGTAAGGCTAAGACCACTAGCAGGGTAGTCGCTGAATTCTACTGGCCAGGTGTTAATGGCGATGTCACACGGTTCTGTAGGTCGTGCGACGTATGTCAGAAAACCGTCTGTAAGGGAAGGGTCACAAGGGTGCCCTTGGGACAGATGCCATTAATAGATACACCGTTTAAAAGAGTGGCAGTAGATATTGTAGGACCAATACACCCGGTTACCGAAAGAAAGAATCGGTACATACTTACTCTGGTTGATTACGCAACCAGATACCCCGAAGCCGTAGCGTTACCAACTATTGAAACGGAAAGGGTAGCTGAAGCATTAGTTGATATCTTCAGTATGGTAGGGGTGCCAGAGGAAATCCTCACTGATTGTGGTGCCCAATTCACCTCTGACCTCATGGGTGAAATAAGTAGGCTGTTATCCATCAAACAGCTAAACACTACCCCATACCATCCGATGTGCAATGGACTGGTAGAAAAGTTTAATGGTACCCTGAAAAGCATGCTGCGAAAGATGTGCGCGGAACGTCCGCAAGACTGGGACCGTTATTTAAACGCTGTTCTGTTCGCGTACCGGGAAGTACCGCAGGAAAGTTTAGGGTTCTCACCCTTTGAACTGTTGTATGGTAGAACGGTTCGAGGCCCGATGCGGATACTACGCGAACTATGGACTGGTGATGTCGCGAACGAGGAAATAAAAACGACTTACCAGTACGTGTTAGATCTAAGAAACAAACTTGAGAGTACATGCCAGATGGCACGTGACGAATTGATTAAATCCGGGCGCAGATATGCCAAGTATTACAACCGCAGAGCGCGTAATAGGAAATTTCTTGTGGGAGATCAGGTGCTATTGCTTCTTCCAACGAGTTCGAATAAGTTATTAGTCCAGTGGAAAGGTCCATATGAAGTTAAAGAAGTAAAAGGAGACATGGACTATAAAATTGACATGGACGGTAATGTAAAAACATTCCATGCGAACATGCTCAAGTTATACATCAAGAGACAGAGCGACAATGTCAATAAGGGGAGTTGAAAATATAGGCGCAGACTACTTGAGTAGGGCATGATGGGAAATTTGTATAAATTTGCCCAGTAATAAAATCCAGTTTGTAGTATAACCAGTGTAAATGTTGTAAGATATCATCAGTAGTTATTTTTCTTCTATTCTGTGTTAGTTTTAAAAATGTGTACATTTTTATTCTTAGGGGGGAGGTATTGTCACAGAATTAGGCGAAAATTTGAACTGATTTTTGTTGTTCTTGATTTGCAAACGAAACTCACCATTTTCTTGATTTCGTCGTACACACATTACCTGGGGTGATTAAGTGGCGTGTAACGATTTGCATGTGCCAATTTGTAATTTACATGAAATCCGAAATACTCGTTGTACGTGGTGCACGTCAAGCTCGATGTGATTTATGTTCAACTATTGAGAGTATATAAGGCTAAGGATTTCTCATTATTATTTACGGGAACCAAAATATCTAATCGAAGGATAGATAACCTCGTCTTGCAAATCTCCAGCCAAAGGGGTGAGTGTTAAATTTACATTTCGTTTTATTGTGAATTTTATTCAGATTATCATTTCGTATAATGATGCCTTTATTGCAATGAACGTGGAATATTTGGAATTACTAGTCACTTTTAGACTTTAAATACAATATCGTAATCTACGGCTTAGATTATTTTTGAGACAACTATTATTAGTCTGGTTTTGTTTATTATAGTTGATTCCGGAGATCTAATAACATCGTTGATTCCGTAGATCTGATAACATCTGACAATCATTGATTCCGTCTGATTCAGTCTGATTCCAGCTGATTCCGTCGTTGATACCGTAGAAGTTCATCACTGATAGCGCATCTAATAACATCGTTGATACCGTCTCTGATACCGTAGCTGCTAACATAGTTGTTACAATGTTTCTGATACCGTAGCTGCTAATAACATCGTTGATACCGTAGCTGCTAATAACATCGTTGATACCGTAGCTGCTAATAACATCGTTGATACCGTAGCTGTTAACACATCTGATACCATCTTTTGATAAACGTCTTTGATATCGTTTGATTTGTTGTGGGACATCTATTGTTTGTTCTGGAACATCTCTGTATAAATATCTGAATGTGCTTGTGCCGTTAATTTGTGCAAACGGAATTGAAGTATCTGTCTGTGTGTCGAACTGTCTGTTCGTCAATATCTGTGTAACGTGTAAATATCCGGAAAGCTGGAAGTCCGAGTGTCGGAGCTGTCTTAAAGTTGTAAAACGTCCGGGTAGACATCTAGGGGAGTGAGGAACCGTTGGTTCGGGTAGATGTTGTATGCTGTCTGAACGTATAACTGTGGTGGATCCGTGTAGGGAAACGTCCGATAATAGTATTGGTCAACCCTCGGTTCTCGGGGAAACTGGGAGACGATTCAACTGTTGCTGAATCGTGCGGTTATACAGGGGAGACACATAGGTGTATTGAAATTGTAATATAATTTAATACATTGTTGTATTTGCATGCTTATGTCAGATCGCAATAATATTTCAAGTGATCACATAGATATCAATAAAAGCTAGCAACTTGATTGAATACAAGTATATGATCGTGCTAGTTATCGCAATCCATCGTGCGATAGATAGTTTGTCGTTTGTGTTTATTTTTTTCGTAAATCATACTTGCATTTATTTAACTTTCGAAAAGGATTCTTGGATCTGTGTATAATCCAAGAGATCCCTTTACATCTGAGATTCCTTTTGTATTGTTATTTAATTTGTTCATGTATTGTGAATGGTTGTGAGTGTAATTGTGGGTTGAGTGCATGAATTATTGTGTTGTTACATCTGTATTTTTTTCATTTACAATTTATTACATAAATTTATATTTTCTTTCACAAATTGTGTTTGTATTGTTCATTTAATCCACCCTCCTCTCGGTAACAATTCTGTTACACACGGATCAGGCCTGAGACTACCAGGAACGGTTTATTAATTGAGGAACCTATGGTTCCCAAATCTTCGATGGTTCCCATGTCCAATTTTGATTTAATGGATGCTGCTAAAAAACTAGCCATAAAAAATTTCAGAGGTGTTTTTATGAAAGATCAATTACCACATCCACCAAACAAAACTGAAACAGGTATTATTAATCTCGATAACAGCACCGGACCTGGAACTCACTGGGTTGCATACGCTATTGATCCACGTGGGATTGTCTATTTTGATTCATATGGATTAGCCCCGCCAAAAGAGTTTATGCGTTATATAAAAACTTTTCCAATGAAGACTTGGTATTCTACGCTACCAACACAACAAATCAATGACCCACCAATATGCGGCAGTGAAGTATTAAATGTCCTTGACGCTATTTCAGCATCTAGAAAACCACCTCATATTGTCGTAAATGACTACACTAGTAGTCGCTGGAAATCGAAACGATTTTAAAGAGAGAAAGAGTTTTACAATAACATGATTGATATTTGGGGGAGATCTTTGAAACCCAAACCCGATGACACTGCAACTCCTGATTCTATCAAGGATATAACAAAAAAAATTAAAGATGAAATCGCTAAGACGTTGAATTTAGTAAATGTTGATCCTAATGAGATAGTTGTATTTCAAGACAAACAGGGTAAATTGAAATCTAGTAATGTGTCGTTGGATGATATTTTAGTTAAACAACAAAAGGCAATCGAGAACACCGTTGCGTTATTTTCCGATCAGGGTAAATTGAAAACCAGTGATGTGTCGTTCGATGATATTTTAGTTAAACAACAAAAGGCAATCGAGAACACCGTTGCGTTATTTTCCGATCAGGGTAAATTGAAAACCAGTGATGTGTCGTTGGATGATATTTTAGTTAAACAACAAAACGCAATCGAGAACACCGTTGCGTTATTTTCCGATCAGGGTAAATTGAAATCTAGTAATATTTCTCTGGATGATATTTTAGTTAAACAACAAAAGGCAATCGAGAACACCGTTGCGTTATTTTCCGATCAGGGTAAATTGAAATCTAGTAATATTTCTCTGGATGATATTTTAGTTAAACAACAAAAGGCAATCGAGAACACCGTTGCGTTATTTTCCGATCAGGGTAAATTGAAAACCAGTGATGTGTCGTTGGATGATATTTTAGTTAAACAACAAAAGGCAATCGAGAACACCGTTGCGTTATTTTCCGATCAGGGTAAATTGAAAACCAGTGATGTGTCGTTGGATGATATTTTAGTTAAACAACAAAACGCAATCGAGGATACTATCGCGTTATTTTCCGATCAGGGTAAACTCAAACCGGGTGTACTCTTTTCGACGATTACAGATCGATTTAAAACTCTCAACGATTCTGCGTTGGAACTAGCAACACTTCAATCTAAAACCGAAGAACACATAAAACAGTTTACCGCATTTCGTAGAAATATCATTGATAAATTTATTGGAACTGCATTCGATAAAATTGAACTAAAACTCCCTGATATTAAAAAATCCATCGATGAGACCAAAAACTTCATCGAAGGCGTCAAAGGTGATATTTCGAGGATGATAACAGTCATTGAAAAAACAAAAATTCCTCATGAGAAAACCAACAACGTAGTATACACAATCAAACACGGATCATTTGAGTGGACACCTACAAACAACAAATTAGATATCACTGCAACCGTTAAAGGTATTTATCGATTAACAATATTGAGAACGACTCAATTTAATATTTCATCGTCAAGTTCATCCGGGGTCAATAATACGATTTCAACGATCATCGACAAGGATACAACTGAACAGTTCACGTTAATAGCTACTGATAAAAATTTGGTTAGGGTTACAACAACGTGGTATGTGGAATTCGTAGCGGATTTAAGTAAATCGTAATTGAAAACGCTAGCGTTGTTAAAATAAAAAATGATTTCATCATCGCAATATCGTTATGATCAGGTCAGAGAATTTCAAACTAGACTCAAAACCCTGTCTGAGGAGTATGCAATGAAAATTAAAAAATATCGCAGGAGAATTACCGCAATTGATATTACTGTGTATTCAGTGAGTGGTGTAATCACCGGAGCTGGAATTATACTATCTTCAGTGACAATGATGGCTCCGATAGCTGTTCCGATTTGCATTTCTGCGGCAACAACAATCGCTGGAATTATTTCAATAATCACAAAAAAAATATCATCATGCAGCCAACGAAAATTACAAGACTACATAATTCAATTTCATGTTGTGTCCACTGCATGCTCGCAATTATCCTCATTGATATCGTCATCTCTCGATGATACAATTATATCAGAGAGTGAGTTTTCAGCGATGGTAGATATATATGATTCTGCGATGTCAAAATTAGAAATACAAAAACATGAGTATAGCAACGATGACAACACCGATGGAATTGGAAAAAAACAGAATGATCTCAATAACCTCAACGATATCAGATAGTGAGTTCTCAGTGATGATACGTGTCTATGATTCCGCAGTATCAAAATTAGAAATACATCATGAGTATAGCAACGATGACGACACCGCAGGAATTACTTCAACAAATAGTGGAGAACACAACCCCAGTACAAACCAGCATGATCTCAATAACCTCAACGAATCCAGAATTCAGTGTGAATTTCCCCTCTCCGGTCCCAGTGAAGGAGATAGCGCTAGCAAAATTACGAGTGTATCATAGCTGGCCTAATATTAGGTCAAAATCATTTGGTGGTCAACAACCCAATAATTCTTTAGTGTTTGCAAATAAGAATAAACCCGACGGTACCCCAGACTGGAACGTTGTTTCGATACCAACAGGGTCATACCAAATCGAACAAATCAATGATGAATTCGCGCGTAGAATAAAATCGATTACTGGAAAAGAATCAAAAATCGCTATAACAGTTCATGTGCCAACACTGTCATCTGCCATTGAAATAAGCACAGAGGGTTATGTCGTAGATATCTATCAAAGCTCAATAAGAACAGTGTTAGGTTGGCCTGAATTACCACCCGGGAGGGAAACCGTTGATTTACCAGAACCAAAAAAAACTGATTATGTCACAGACAGGATAAAATCTGATAATCCAGTAAGGAGTTATAGTGATTACAGGTTTGCTAGAGATTTTTTTGCTATCTTTGACGATATAGATAAGGGAGGGAAATTTCTTGTTGTTGACGAACTTAAAATGAATTATAATTTCAAGGCAATGAATAATGATTTTTCACTGTTGTTAATACCTCTTAAATCCGGCTCTCTTACCCGAGATGAATTTATCAGCGTCGTAGAAACATGTAACAAAATCATCAATGATATGGAAACATTTAATGCGCAAATTATTCAAGAAGTATTAGGTGACAGTAATCCTAAAACAAGAACAATTTTTGCAGAAGGCAGGGGCATCCCCGTCAAGGACATTCCAACGTCCAAACTACCAGGATATAACGTACCAGAACTAGAAAAACTTCTCAGTGATGCCATCGATGTTGGTTTTAAAATAATTCATGATACGTGGAAAAAAACAACATCACAGGAAATAAAAATCCTCAAACATAATAATGACCCAGATGGCGGCGGCAGGCATATCGCTCCGTTCAATGTGAATATTTCATCGGTGATAGCGATCAATTTAGTATGTGATGTTATCGAAGGAAGCTATCAAATAAATTTAGAACGATCAAATCAAGCTCAGCAGGGATATATTTTATATTCATTTGCACCAACAGCTCCTCCAGGATTTTTAATTATTGAGGATCCAACTAATCCAGTCTATATGCGATGTCATAATAATTCATTAACCAGAATTAATTTCAAACTCACTGACCAGTCCAATAATCTGATTGATTTACAAGATGAGGTGTTAGCGATTAGTCTGTTTGTAAAGTCCTGAAGGGGGACACGATATCGTATCGGACTAGATCAAATATTCGGTTAAAATCACCGTAACCCATAGCAGCAGAGAGGGTGAGTGACAACGACGTTGCGACATTTTATGATTCATCAACGAAAACGCGAATACAATCACTGTCATTTTTTTTTCTGGTTCGCGAGAAGGGTCTAGGGTATAATCAAAAAAGTAAAAAAAAAGGTTGTAGGATTCACCCTCTCTGCTGCTAAACGGCACCCCTTTCCCTTTATATAAAAAGCTGCAGCCTTCGATGAAATTTCCAATCATAAGTTCCAACACAATTTCACAATACCAGACCGACTAGTTCTAACACCAACCTCATCCTTCACTCAAACACTCAATTAGGTAAGCAAATAAAGCATATGGTTAGTTTCGCAAGCTCTGTCTTTTCAACTGCACATTTTACTTCACATCATAAAACTGAAAGGGCCATGGCAACTGTTACCGCTATTGCACGTGGTATAACACGTTAAAATAGAGTGCCATTTATTACCTTATTACCTTTTATAAATCACAATTCCCTGTTGCTCATTGATAAAACTCCTAATTACTATAACTTTTGCTTCAAATCTTCGGTTAGCACACTTGGTCAATCAGCTGTTATTATCTTAGGTCATGGTATATAAATTAGAAACAAATAACTGTTTAAAATCGGCAGGAACTTTGTTCTTGTTGCTTTGTTTGATCTAAATATGCCAAAACCAAGGGCAGTAATTGTCAGAAAAGTGAATTGTGAACTATAACCTATATTCAATGTATGTAAAACAATTAAGGAAAGGAATCTACGTGTCATCTTCTTTCAAACGATTTATTGGCGCAATACAATGATGTTATGATAGAAAGGAGGAACACTGGAATGATAAAAATTAAGCGATCATGATTGGGTACTTATCGATGGATACATTATTACTAAATCGATACCTCAGTTGACATATTTTCTTAGTGAGTAATTATTAAAATGTACACTTTGATACATATTAGTCATGACCATTGAATCCCGAAATACATGCATCACACTATATTTAAATTGCGTTTCCTCGGATCTTTCATCTAAAATTTGTTATTTGCAGAAAGTGGTTTATAGGCCAGCGTACCTAGCCAGATTCAAATGATGATCAGCCGAGAGTAGAGCATTGATACTAGGTTCGAGATGCCTTGTGATTATCAACGCTTGAAGACCCATACATTACATTAGTGGCCCTAGGCCGGTGAACATAGCCATAAACAACTGATAACGACATACATATTGTATTCGTGGGGGTAATCCAGTTTATCTTGCCAGAATCAGCTGATGAATATCGAAACATCAACCTCAGAAGCTGAAATTCACAAATTCGAAACCGTCTAAGCCATACCAAAGATTTTTTTTTAAATAAATGGCACTAGCAGCTGCATCATTTGGTGCTCAGCATTATGAGGGTATTGTTAGGACTGGTCAGCCTGGTGTGAGGATAATGACATCGGGTAAGACATTATGCTACATGTCTCCAGCATGATGCGACAGTGCTAGACTTCACTATTAACTGCCAAACTTCAGAAAACGTAGCGATATGACTCAAATTGTTAAAACGACGTTAAAAATCCAAATAACACACACACACACACACACACACACACACACACACACACACTGTATTGACGGCTGCGACTAGTGAGGCATCATTGATATGTTTTGTTTAAATTGACAAAATAATGAATCGAGACCAATATTCCACTGATTTCACAATCGTATTCCTTGGCCATTGTTCTTTAAGAGAGACACGTTTTAACCAGTAAGCTTTGCGATGACAAAAATTTAAACTGGGTGCAATTTGGTGAATTCATAAAAGTAAAGCAGTAAAATAATCAGTGTTTCCACTGGTAATTCAAACATGCCAACAAATTTAATTTGTGGCCTGATAATTCCCCTCTCTCATGCCCCTACTCTATCGTGCGCCTCGGATGCGGGAGGTTACGGGTTAGAGTCCCTGCCCAGTCATACCGAAAACATACAAAAATGGTATTAATAACTGCCTCGCGTGGCGCTCAGCATTAAGAGGCTAGTGTTAGGACTGGTCAGCTTGGTGTCAGGATAATGTGACTGAGTGGGATATGATGCCACATGTCTGCCAAAGTGCTAGACGTTACTATAAACTGCCACACTTCAGACAACGTAGCGATATGACTAAAAAAGTGTTAAAAGTCTAAACCCCCCCCCCCCCTCTCTCTCTCTCATATACAGAAACACAATTGATATCACGCCGTCTCTGACAGAACACCAAAAGGCTATCTTTATGAACTCTTAAATAGTACATTCACGTTAATACAAGTATGTATGGATTATGGAAGTTCCATAAGTTGCTATGGCAACTTTTGTCTCTATAATACTCCCAAACTGCTTCAACAAATATGAAAGGCAACCTGCAAAGTATTGCACAAATTAAAAAAACTTGTTTTGTCCTATGAAAGTTCATCATGTTTGTTCTATGCGAAATATATTTGTTCTATGAGGAAGATTGTGTCGGTCGAGTTTTATTACAACATGAAAAAGTGAAGACAACAAGATTTGTAAAATTTAACAAACACGGTATTTCCATAGAACAACAAAGTACACTGAGGTAAATAACTTACGGCCTTAATGTTTTTAAAAATTCTAGTAACGAAATATTCTAATAAATTTGATATCAAGTCCCGACGAATATCCAAATTGGAAGGCATTGACTTATACTGTAGTCATTGTAGTATACTGATGTGTCAACCGTTCTTTGTTGAATTATATAAGATAATATTCCAGTGTTTGAAGTCTGCACAAGTAATTTCAGAGGAAAATAATCTCTTAGAATCCATATAATTTGAAGAAAATTAAAATTAAACTACAAATGGTCACAAAAAACACCTTAACGTCTCAGTGTTTAAGGCTCAGCTGAAATTATTTATCAACACATCACTATTAAATATGGATACTACGCAAAACCTTTCCGGTAAAACCAGAATTTCGAATTAATTGCAACATGTTTTGAGAAAAACGTGGAAGCTATTTATACATCTAAAGTCACGTACTCCCAGCCTCGATGTCATGCTACAAATCCCACACTAAGAATGAATCCAGAAAATAAAACTGTTCTTTAATTAAAGTTATGAAATAGTGACAGGAACTAGGATTGCTTTAGTTTAAGTGCTAATATTAGGTTTACGAAAAACTGAACTGAAAACTGAATTTTTGGAAATTATCAGAACCACTAATTACAATTAGATTACAATAGCATGTAATGGAATTTAAAAATAAAGATTTAAAACTAACAAACAAACAATTTTTTAAAAACATTATTTAAAAAAATCAAATATACATAAAACAGTGCGAGAACTGTCAAGGGAATTGTGCCGACTCTTTCATTAACCTTCTAGAATTTTTTTACGACATTCATATTCGATACAGTTGAAATTAGCAAAGGTAAGCAAGGTCCTATACTTGTTAAATTTGCTTTGCTTATTTTATTGTAGCAATAGGGACTAGCTTTTGACGATACGGGTGTCAGTTATTACTAAGGATTTTAACAGATGATACTAAAATCCAGCATTGTAGTTGGCAACTACGCAGTTGATAAATTAGGCTAAAATGACCCTTAAGTCTGACCAATTAGGCCAAAGTTTTCTTCATTCATATTTTAATAGGCTGAAGATTGGCCTATCTTTGGAACATATGCTGACCTTAAGTCGAGTTTTCAGAAATATTTCCTTTTCTTACTGTAAGATTTTCTGAGTTTGAAATGATCGCATGTGTTTAAGCGAGTCTACTATACGTGAGATACCGTCCACACTCACCTATAACTTGGATCCAACTGCACGTAATTAATATAGATCCTGATTTGCCATGGCATAAAGCGCCGTAATTAATATAGATCCTGATTTGCCATGGCATAAAGCGCCGTAATTAATAAAGATCCTGATTTGCTATGGCATAAAGCGCCGTCAGATCAGGGTCTAGGTTTGTTTTATTCTACTTATTAATCCTAATAAATTGCATCAACCCGAATCTGGAGGGACAGTATGCGACGGCAGATCTCGTCTTATATGCTAGTATGGAGGGTTTACGTCTAATTGTATTTATGAATAAACTGCATGTGAGGCATATAATGAGTTATCCTTTTCTTATATGTTCATAACCTTCAGAATTTCTTATAGACGGCAACAAATTAATAAAATGAATAACATACCTTTTTCCTTGTATATTACCCCCTGCCATCAAGTTCTTAGCCAATGAAGCAATTTGAGAAACATAATCAGTAATTAAAGCACACACAAAAAATGTAATGCGATTAATAAAAGTAGATATTATTTTCCAAATTACGTCAGTCAGGGAAGATGGGGAACGAAATATTCAGATGCGATTCCTAGCATACATGACAAATATACAATCTTAGCTGTCCAGTTCTCTCGACTATAATATTATTGAATGTAACATGTACTTCCCCATCATTTACTTGCTTTTCCATTCATTTATGATATACTACGGATAAAGTTGTATTAGATATTCTTTAGAATAATTTTCGTTTTTTCATAATGTTTTCGTGTGTTTAATGCTTTTTAATGCTTTTAATGCTTTGAAGACAAATTAAAAATTATCGCTTCATACTATTTCTTTAAAAGAGTTAGTCCGTAATCTACAGTTTAATTAAAAATCGCACACAGCATACTATATTTTTGATTCCCAATATGAGGTTTTGTCTTCAACCATAACCCAACTGAAGAACAGCAGAAGTGCAGATCTTGAAGACAATAACGTTAACTGATTAAAAAAAATGCCAAACAAGCTCTTGCTGATGAAGGTAAAGTAAACTTGAGTTGCAAGTTGGATATGTTAAGAGAGAACATAAAATAGAGAAGATAAACATTATGTCGAGTTTGGTATCTCAGTTAGGAGCACGTTGGGGTTGTATTCTTAGAGATTGATCTTTGTAACAAGAGCCAGATTTCTGACAGCTTTATTCCTCTCTTCACAATGTGAGTTATATATTGGTACCTGATGACTTGAGAGAAGCTCTGCCATACGACGTGAGATATGTGTATCTGGGGTCCCAAATACTGTTGACGTGCCAATGATTGTTTCATATACTCACAGAGAGCTTGTCCATTACCCCTTGACAAGAGAGACGACGTCAATTAGTAAGCGGTTTCGCTGAAAATGCGCAAAAAAACATTGTTTGTATGTCGTGTAAATCGAGTCACTGTTATGCCTTTAAACTTGAAGAGATGAACTATAACCCATGGTTGTTTTACCCAGTTTCTTGATTAAGTAAATACTAGGTTGGACAAAATCATTAAAAGTATGTATAATAGTTGTTGTGGCATGATTCATACAAGTTAGTGGATATTGGATGAATATGTAAATAACCTATGCTACCAGTTTTCATCGGAACCATGAAGCCCTAAATTATTTCATAAAAAGGCTTCATGACACACACACAAACACACACACACATATGACTTCATCACGCACACACACACACATAGAGAGGTATATATATATATATATATATATATATATATATATATATATATATATATATATATATATATATATATATATATATATAATGGTAAAATCAGAAAGTTGTGATGATGATGACTGCGAAAACGCCAATAAAAAAGCGTTATTGATGTTCATGACTAATAGTGGATTCCTCATATAAAGGAATGCATGCTATTGTTGAATTATTTCTGCAATGTTTTGAGAAAACAGTTACAGCACGAAAGTTAATATTCAATGGACATGAGTAGAAAAGAAACTACAAACTCTGCAAATATTTTCCAGACTAGAAATGTTCTGTATACAACCCTAATTATGTGCCCTTTTTCCAGATTAGTTCCTTGTAAACCGATGATTGCTCTGTCGAAATATGGAAGACGTTCTTTATTGTGTTTGAGTCGGTGTCTTAGTGTTACATTTCCGTTCATATTTCCTCTTTCAACGTTGTCGGAACTCAATTTTCAATACAGGGCTTCCATCGCGTATCTGTACATAGAGAATATCGACAGTCTATACGTAGTATAAAATATGTTGCCAATATAAACAGTTATCGGGAAAAACCGGCCGAGTCATTCCAAAGACTTATAAAAATGATACTAGCAACAGCCTCGTTTAGGATCAAGAATTCTGAAACAACCATTGACTGATAATACAATCTTTTCATCAAATATATGAAATAAAACGGCGAAATACGAAGGCCATTTATTTAGTTTATGTATATAGAATAGAAGCATATTATTAGAATGCAGCCTCTTGATATAAATGCGAATGACATATTGCGCAGATGTGCACATTCAAAATGGAATATTATAAAACCTAATAAATCAACAAATATATCACAGTTTGGAATTATATTTTATGTCGGGCGGGGGCCTAGTTTTAGACGCTAATGGCAAATAGAGTCAAGGATGTGCTGTTCGTAATACATCTAAATTTTGGTGATACGTCTTCACTACTTGAATGTCGGGTTATACAGTAAAGAGCATTTAGACTGAAAACATCTTGTTTTGTACTGAAGGGGACAGCAAGGGCACAGACTGTTTGGTACGCAACATTCAGAACTTAGTGCGAACATGAGCTGCTTATGCTCTGTTGCGAAGCTTGCCATTGACATTGGTAATGACTCGTGTTTATATCGTTCTGGGGGTCTTGAATAATCAGCATGATTAGCAAGCATTCGTTTTCTTTCCTTAATATAAAAAGACCCCTGACAGTTATACCAACACCATCTGGACTCAGTGTCTATTCACCCACTGATATAAAAGGGAGTTATTAATTGAATTTGCTCTCCTGTTCTTTATGTATATAGAGTAAAAGCATATTATTAGAATGCAGCCTCTTGATATAAATGCGAATGACATATTGCGCAGATGTGCACATTCAAAATGGAATATTATAAAACCTAATAAATCAACAAATATATTACAGTTTGGAATTATATTTTATGTCGGGCGGGGGCCTAGTTTTAGACGCTAATGGCAAATAGAGTCAAGGATGTGCTGTTCGTAATACATCTAAATTTTGGTGATACGTCTTCACTGCTTGAATGTCGGGTTATACAGTAAAGAGCATTTAGACTGAAAACATCTTGTTTTGTACTGAAGGGGACAGCAAGGGCACAGACTGTTTGGTACGCAACATTCAGAACTTAGTGCGAACATGAGCTGCTTATGCTCTGTTGCGAAGCTTGCCATTGACATTGGTAATGACTCGTGTTTATATCGTTCTGGGGGTCTTGAATAATCAGCATGATTAGCAAGCATTCGTTTTCTTTCCTTAATATAAAAAAAACCCAAACAGTTATACCAACACCATCTGGACTCAGTGTCTATTCACCCACTCATATAAAAGGGAGTTATTAATTGAATTTGCTCTCCTGTTCTTCATTTTGGCAAAACGCACGTGTTGTCTGGTTTGGCACTAATAGAGATATGAAATAATTTAATCCAAAAGATCAATCACTGGTTAATATTGTACAGTTTCTCATCCTACCACAGTCTGTTTCCGCATTTTTAGAAAAAGGTTCGTTAGCGTTAAATTACCATCTGAAAATTTACCCTTGAGGCACTGGCATAACTCTCCATCACAAACTATGTTCATTTAATGTGTTATATTATTGCGACTACCATCCTGGCAACATGACAAAAACGTACCGAGGTCCCGAGTGGTCGAGTGGTCTTAAGCGCTCACCGTATGTAGCTCATGCTATGTCGACCTTATTCAAATTTTATCTTAGGCATAAAAATCGACAGAATGAATTGCATTGATTGGTGGCCATTTTATGTAGGAAACGTGACCAACTGTCTTAATCCAATTCTTTATATTAGTCGATGTTTATATATATATATATATATATATATATATATATATATATATATATATATATATATATATATATACACAAACACACACACACATATATATATATATATATATATATATATATATATATATATATATATATATATATATACAAAGATATATACATATATATATATATATATATATATATATATATATATATATATATATATATATATATATATATATATATATATATATATATATATATATCATGTGACCCCCTTCCTTGTTTACGTAAAAGCAGGTATATAAATTATCTTTTGGCGCGAACTATTTAGTAGAACTTGGGCTGTTAGAATATTAAGTTGTGTCGTTAGAGTTATTTTAAATTACCTTGTATTGGAAATTATTTCAATTCGTTTGAATCAAGAGGATTTATTTTGTCATTTATCTGCAAAAGAATTGTGCTCATAGAATTTTATTATCAAGAATTCACTTCATCACGTGACATCGTCTTCCATCTTGGATTATTCGTTGGGATTCGAACTTGGAATTATTTGGACATTTTATTACCAGGACTTTTGCAATTTCTCTAGTGGATCATTATTTTGAATTATCTTTTTGGATTAATTTTGGAATTGATTCTTAAAACCGTAAGTTTATTTTTCTTTTCTGGAAAATATTTGTGCTCAATAAATTGTTTATTAAGTTTTTACAAGCTTGTTATTCTCACGCTTTCTATCTTACTGTTTATTCGAGCCTATGCCCGTAGCATAGAAATTGGGACCTCGTCCGAGATTGGGATCAACTGGAATTTGGCTAGAAATATTTTCAGAAAACTTCTGTTTTAAATTTGAATTCCCCTAGTTTTTGATTTTTTTAAAAATCTTTAGTGAGATTGAAAGGCTTGTATTAAAATGACATCTAAAGTACAAATATTTCGTTCTAAACCTACTCAGGAGCAATTAGATCTTTTCAAAAAAGATGAGTTGATTCAACTTGCCAGAAAATATGATCTTTCTGAAGTCAAGGCTTCTTTAACGAAACAAGATATCAAAAAGATTTTGGTCCAATATTTATTAGAAAAGAATGTTTTAGAAAAAAGTGCTTTGATTTCGGTCAGTAAGTCTGCATCAGACTATGACATAAAAATAAAGAAATTAGAATTAAAATTCAAGATGGAATTAGAGTTGAAGAGCTAGAATTTCAAAAAAGGGAGAAAGAAAGACAATTACAATATCAAAAAGAGGAGAGAGAAACAGGAAAGGGAGAAATAAAGACAATTACAATATGAACAAGAAGAGAGAGAGAGAGAGAGAGAGAGAGAGAGAGAGAGAGAGAGAGAGAGAGAGAGAGGGGGGAAGGGAGAAAGAAAGACAATTACAATACGACAGAGAGAAGGAAGAAAGAGAATTTCAAATTAAAATGAAAGAAATAGATCTGGCAAGTGAAAAACACCTTCATACTTCAAATCCAAATTTTGATTTAGCAAGGAATACAAGTTAAAAGCCATTCTTGAAACAGCACCAGTTCTTGTAGCTCCAAATTGCAGTCAGTCTTTCAAATTATCTGTCGATGCAAGTGATGTTAGTGTTGGAGCAGTTTTAATTCACGAAGACAAAAATGGTATTGAACATCCAGTGTGCTATTTTGTTCAAAGAAATTAAATAAGCACCAGAGAAATTATTCAACTAACGAGAAGGAATGTTTGGCATTGGTTTTGGCTTTACAACATTTTGAAGTTTATCTTAGTTCAGCTCCTTCTTTGATTATAGTTTTTAGTGACCACAACCCCCTTACTTTCATCGGCAAGATAAAAAATAAAAATCAAAGATTACTAAGGTGGAGTTTGTTATTGCAGGAATATAATCTTGACATCCGGCACATCAAGGGAAAAGATAATTTAATAGCAGAAGCTCTTTCCCGTGTATAACAAATTCTTTGAAATAAGTTTCGAATTTGTCGAGGAAAAAAGTTGTTTTGGCAGAATCAAAAGTTTTCTTTTTAGTGGATATAACAAGTTCTAAAACGAGTCTTTACTTAACCGTTCTCTGAAAATTAGTGATAATCCCTAATTAGTGATTAAACCACATTAATGATAACACCTCGCACATTGGGAGCTCTTATAATAGCAGTTGCAGTGATACATGCTTATAGATAATAAAACATGTCTTGGGGAACAAAACAGCTTTAGCAACATCACAAATGTACATGAACCTAGGTAGCGAGTTCCACGAGAAATGGGAATAAAATGCAAACCTTGTAAATCAATAAGATCTCGGTCGCCGTTATTGTAGCAGTAGCGTGTAATAAGAGAGCCCTTACATACATACACGCACGCACATAAACGATGCCTTGTCCGAAGTGATAAAATACTTGCGAGAATGACGTACATGTACAACTTAACCAGCTAGGTAGTCTTTGAAATCGTGCTTTGGGCATGCAAAATTACTAATATTGAATGTAGAAAGGGAAATAATATACGAACATTATTAAACAGAATCTTAGTTCCATTATCAAATACGTTCATTTACTATTACTTCTTAAATTCTTTCTCCTATAACCCAATCATTATCACACGGTACCATGCATAGCATTAAGCAGAAGTTAATTGCAGGTCTCAAAGACAGTACATTAGTCTGCTTTTCATTAACATCATCATGGATTCAAAAACTTCTTTGATGTAAATTCTTCAAAATGATTGAGATCACATATGGCATATAATCAAGGATGTTCGTTTGATGCACATGTTTTACCGTTAGGATGATGGTCAATGCCTGAATGTGAGTGTGTTTTTACCTGTCGATAATCTTGACAGTGATTTTTGTTTGTTTGATTAGGATTTTTTAACGTAGCTTTAACAATTTTTCAGTCATATCGCTACGATATCTGCAGTGATGCTGTTTATAGTGATGTCAAGCTGGGGCATCATGCCGCAGACATGTAGCACAATGTCCCACCCAGTCACATTATCCTGACACTAGGCTGACCAGTCCGAACACTAACCTCTTAATGCTGAGCGCCAAGCGAGGTAGCTGTTAGTACCATTTTTGTAAGTCTTATGGTATGACTCGGTAGTGGATCGAACCCACGACCTCTCGCGTCCACGTCGGACGCTCTATCCACTAAGCCACCGGAGCGGTATCTTGACGGTGAATGGAATACACATACAAGAGCCTTATATAAGAAAGATCGATACAAGTCAACATTTTCTCTAGAATGCAATTTAACAAGCACTCAGTGACATTGGATGGGTAGATGATTTTTTTTAAAATGATCACAGAAGGAATTGCTATATTCGCAAAGTTTCAGCATTGGTAGAAACGATAATTTGTTCCACGAATGACCCCAAATCATCTCAAAGAGTTTCAGCTTTGGTAGAAACGATCAATTTGTACCAAGAATGACAAGAAACCATTTCAAAGAGGCAATTTGTAAAATATATAAGCACAACTGAATCAGGGACAATATGAAAATGTTTACTACAGAGATCATATCGCCCTTTCAGATCGAGACCAGAGTTTAAAAAAAAAAACATGACCAGCATGTTTTGGATTACAATCACGTCATGGCATCATCAGAACAACGCTTTACATTGTCCACATGTCTTTGTTTTGATGTTAAGTTGCTGCAGATGATGATGTTATTATAATTATTATATATCTTCCATTACACAGGCCTTTTGTTGTATTCTTCCATTTCTGAGCAGTGCCGTTGTATATTGTAGGGCTGGCTTTAGTGCAATTTATAGCATCTTGATGTTGTCCCTTGATTCGCTGAATAATTCAAGTGCTTCAAACACAGTTTGTAAGATCTAAGAGTTTTCCAGACATTTATTTATTTTCTGAATATATCACTATACTTTGTTTTTTTTTCCTTGCGTACGTTTTGTGTGTTTAATGGTACCGATGTGTAGGTTTTAGACCACGATTTTCATCTTGTTAACACGTAATATGTCTGACCTCCGCTCAGTATTCATTGGTGGTCTTGTCATTAAAATTCTACCATAGTTATCGCTGTCATGTGTCTGTAGCCAATTTCTCCGCCTTTTTTTAACACAGAGTCAAATATCTTATAACTCTGATAATTACAGCTAATTGAACTAGCTTGCTGAAATTTTGATTGGCTATCGCGACCTTCCGCATCCGAGGCGGACGCTCTAATCACTTGACAACCGGAGTGGTGGTAGTAGTAGAAGTAGGAGTAGTAATATAAGCAGCAGTGGTAGTAGTAGTAGTATTAGTAGTTGTGGTAGTATTTTGGTAGAGTCCATGGTGGGTGTGATTGTAATGGTAAATTTCACATTCATCGTATGACGTCGCGCCTTATCTTAAACGTTAAGACGAGTCGATATTGTTAATGGCAACGCATTACAATCCATCATTGCGCTTGATAATGTCTTATTCGCAATCATAATTTCTCACGTGACCAATACACGACATATATTCTTGAAAAGTATGTATGGATGAAACGACAATAAATAAAGAGGCTGAGTTCATTTTGACTAAAATTATTCCTTAAATGTAATATTTTGAAATTTACAATTATGCATATACACGAAACGATGCATTGACATGACATGTTTCGCCACGTCTTGCTCTCTTTCAAACAGAAAATAGAAATAACATGGAACCATACATACTAATTTTGTTGTATTGAGCAACTGAATAATGGATTGTCGTTTGTTTAATTGCATGCAAATGATACATGTGGCTGTTAACAAAGACTTTTCCTGATTTGCCTATTAAGCCTACGCAGATTGTTTAAATTTATGTTTCTAAGTGTAGTCCAAAGCAAAGCCTTCTCCTGCTATGGTGTTTGAAGCCCACGTAATACAATCTCTGTCTCGTGAATATTATGTTTGCAAACTTTTCATAAAGTTATCTCGACCTTTAATCGCCAGTATTCAGCAGTAAATCATTTATAGGGGTTACGTAAAGAAAGATTATCCCAACATTATAGAGAATCATCTGCATGGTATCTTTAAGCCTAATTGATTCTTCTCTTGTTGAAAGACGATACCGGTGAATTTTCATTTATGAATATGCGATCTGTTCTAAATTTGTATTTTTTCACGAAGCCTTTTCATTACATTTTATTAGGAACGTTGAAGAGGCGTTTAAATTAACAGTCAAGATCAGTCTAATTTAGACCAGTGATACTAGTAGTATAGAAGGGTCTGATGGAGGCCAGTGTTACATGTAATATAGATGAGTCAAATACAGGCCAGTGATACCAGTAATATAGACGAGTCAAATACAGGCCAGTGATATCAGCTATATAGACGAGTCAAATACAGGACAGTGATATCAGTAATATAGACGAGTCAAATACAGGCCAGTGATATCAGTAATACAGATGAGTCAAATACAGGCCAGCGATGCAGTAATATAGATGAGTCAAATACAAGCCAGTGATACCAGTAATATAGACGAATCAACTACAGGCCAGTACTACCAGTAATATAGACGAATATTATTGAAGCCAGCGTTACCAGTAATATAGACGAGTCTAATTAGGCCAGCGCTACCAGCAATATAGACGAGTCTGGTGTTAACATCCTCGCAGGAGTGTTCAGCCGTATATTTAGTTCTAGTTTACTACACGATAATTATTTAATACCAAAGTAGAGACTCAGCTACTTCAGATTTATCTTACTTAATATAACGGAGACACAAGTGACGATAATCAAACCTTTAGCAGCTTGCATACGGTTTTATGAAAGTTACTCTATAGTCTGAACTGCTAACGAACAGAGAAATTGTTAGAGTTTGGAAACAATAATTTCAGTGCAATTTAAAGCGTGAGTTGTACGATTTTCTATCGAAGAGAAAGTGTTATGACTTCGCATCATGGTTTTTAAAAAATTCTGAATTCAACATATTCGGTTTCCTGCTAAAGTCATCCTTGGTATAGGTAAAATGTGTCGTGAACATGTAGTTTATTGTAAGGGGACAGACTGGTGAGAGATAAAAGAAACGTTTCAAAGATAATTGAAATAATATAGAATCAGTTTGGATGCCCACTCCATATGGATGCCGTTCGTTCCTAAACATCTAATCAAAATAGTATATGTCCCTGAATAAGAATAAGACTTACTCTGGTAGATAAAAGCTTCTAATTTCGTCCAAATGTACATTTGTTTTTAATCGAGAGCAAGTCAGCGAGTCTCTTGAAGACATGCTAATGTCAAAACGTTCATATGGAGAACATTCACCACAAAAAGTAAAGCCTGAGGTTAATTTTAGATATGAATTGCTACATATATAAAGGGGCCCCGAGTGGCCGAGTGGTCTAAAGAGCTTTCCGTTTTTCGTGGGTCCGTGGTTCTTTCCCGGGTTTTCCCCGGGTTCTTCCTCCACCAATAATACTGGCCGCCATGTATAGCCTATCGTGTGCTGAAAAATGGCGTTAAACCCTAAAACAACAACACCAAACAACTACATATATAAAGGATTTTGACCAATCTTATGCGCTGAAATTTTTGTATACATATTTTGTTACTTTACAATCTTAGTATACTGTTGAAAAACACTACATCTGACTTCTCAATAAAGTTTCAATCATTATGCGTCAATTTACGAGACCTTTCAGAAAATAAAGTTAAACTGGAGTTAATTACTTATAGAAAGGCTGCAAAGGTAGCGTTCTTACAGACCATTTTTGTAAGTCTTTATATTGTCCTTCAGATTAGGAATTATACTAGATAGCAAGTGTAAAGAACTGTCATTAGTATTCGGACATCCTCACTAGCTACCATTTAGATGAAGACAATATTCAAATTGCCAAGCAGTTCCGGTTGGAATAGACAATATATTTCCTTGCGAGACTAGTGCTATTTTGTTCGCGGCAATTAAGAAGAGTCGTAAGATGATCAATTTCGTAGTTTTAAGTTCGACTTTTGACAATACAACTTAACAAAGGCACAAAATGCAATTGAATTCAGCTTCGTCTTGTCCAAATGATAGAAATTGTTACAGAAAAGAAATATCAATTTTAGTTATACCAACAGACCAAATAGGCGCGGATAGGCCTACACTCAAGTTCAGATTTACTTAAATTGGCTAAGTTAGAACTGTTGGCGTCATTTGCATTTGTGAAAATAAAACCATTTGTGCCGCTATTTTGGTTTTTTTAGTTTCTGTTTCTTTAGTGTCTCTCATGTCTGCCTTCTCGTGGAACACCATCAAACCCATATATGAGCAAGGGGTATTATTTACGAAGAGACAGTGTTGCGTATCTCTGATTTAATATATATTTGTTATAATATAATATGTTTGTCAGTTTTTTTTAATTGCATGCTATTGTAATGTAAATTTATTTACTAGATATGATATTTTTCTTCTGAAATCGGTTGACTGAATTATGCTTTGGTAAACAAGTAATGTTGACCTGGATCCTGACCTTGATTTAAGGTTAATGGCAACCACGAAAACAAGTTGTAATTGATTTTTAAATGATTGGTTGTTGTCAAGGTCAAGATTGTAATAGTAAAGAAATAAACAACTTTTTATTTTTAAAGTAAAAATGATTGGTTTTCATCAGGGACTAGGGGTACATGATATAAACGACCACGTGACTCCTTCCTCCTCCCCCTTCGTGATTTCGCAATTTGGGGATTGTTTCTTACCTGCGTATTAGAATACGATATAATCTTTGATTTAGTGAAAAAAATGTTCAGGTTTGGGCATTTACAAAGTTAAGTCATTTTCTTTTGTTGTAGCCAGTTTATTGAATCCATGTTAACAATTCATCAGTTCACTTGGGTTTTAAAGGAGTAATTAGTATGCCTGGAAATACTTAATGTCCTCATACAAAATTCTTGGACAAAGACAGTTAATCAAAATCTTATTCTGATTTACAACACAGGAGTGTAGAATCTTATGATTCTGCAAGGAACTATAGATACACACAAAACAGACTTCAGCACACGTTATTGTCTTCCATCTTTGATTGTCCAACAGGACTCGAACTCGAATCTATTAAAACATTTCATTAAAAGAACTTTTGTAATTCAATTCGCGTAGTGTTTTATGATTATGTTTAGATATGATTCCTAAAACTGTAAGTTCTTTTCCCAGTTTTACAATCATTTTTCCAGGGATTTTAATTACTTGTTAAATATTGCAGAGCTTGTAGGTTTCACTCTTTCTTTGTTACTGTTTATTAGAACCTAACTCCTAACAATAGAAGTATGATCTTTAATTTTTTTTATAGATTTTCTCCATAGTTTAAGGACGTTTTAAGAATTATTTCTTTTTTTATCTAGTAGTTACGTCCTGTCACAGTATGTATATTGCCACGTCCTAATGGACTCTTGAGGTTATAATTCTAATAAAAGAAGTCCTTAAAACTGGCTGATTGAACCAAAATGCTCATACACAAAATATATTACATAAGAATGACTCCAAAATAGAAATTTTCATTTCTCTCCTTATATACAACTTCACGACCCCTGGCCTTGTAACACTTATTTCTTGTGTTTCTGCAACATCAAATCTACATACGTGTTTTATGTTGTACTTAGTGTTTGATATGAAAAATATTCATCTGAATCGTTTAGTGGATATGGAAGGTCCTTATTGGCCTTTAATATTATTCTGGAATTATTGTGAACTATTCAGAGGTGTTCTGAACAACGCCATTTTGACAACGTCACGACCAGTACATTACCGGTTTAGAAATGTATACGGAACTTATCATTATTTTGCACTTTTACATATTTTTTTCAGGATTATTTTGCATTCACTTCACAATTCTGAAAGTTCCTGTAACACTTTATTTAATAGCTTTTATAAACAAAGTAGTAGTTACGTTTTAGAAAACTTGTTGGTTTTGCTTCTTTCTGTTACTTGGGTCATGACCTCAGAGTCTTAACAATCTCCATATCACCATCGCTTTTAGTTGTTATCGGTAATACATTTTAGCGAAATAAAGATGAAAAAGTATACCATAGTAGTATTAGAGTTTATGTTTCAAAGTTAAAAATTTCAATATTTTCCGTTACTTTGTAAAAATCCATTAAAACAATGAGGTATAAATTAAAACAGCGCGTTCGGAAGGACCCTAGCAATAGTTTGCAAATCATCATGGGTAAAACCTTGTCGGAAAACAAATGATTCCAATTGTGTTTCTCCAATACACATAGCTAAACCTACATATTAATATCCACAGTATTGTCATATATTTGTTTGTTTTATCGGGGAATAAAGATGAACTTTTTCTAAATATAAATAACTTAAATTTTAACATGAGAGAAATATTGTGTATCAGCCAAAGCACCTAGTATAATGGACCAGGTCACTAGACCCATCAGGTAGATACCGTTAGCAATCTCAGTTCATGTTAATGTTAATGTCTTTCCACATTTATGTTCTTATGTGATTGTGTGTGTGTGTCTGTGTGTGAGAAGAAGTATATGAGAGAGAGAGAGAGAGAGAGAGAGAGAGAGAGAGACTTTTTTTTGCTAATTCGTTTGGTAAAAGACACACATAAAAAAGTTAGAAACCTTAGATCAAAAACCAAAACATACTTCCTAAAACCATTCTTTTTCTCCATACGTATCTGTGGCTGCAATACGTAAAAACATATGTATCTGTGGCTGCAATACGTAAAAAGCACTTAATGCTGAAACAGCCATGCCAAATTAGGAAATTCATGATTTAATACAGATCAAGGGTTCAAACGGTAAAGGTATTTGTAGCCTTCATCTAAAACAACGAACAAACAATCAAACACGGAAAACAAACAAATAAAAGCACGCAATCAACAGTTGGTGGTACATTTGCTTTCACCATATGGAGTTTATTAAATCTCTTGTTTAACGCCTTTGCATTTTGGAGTGTTATTAAGATAATTTTGGTGTAAAAGATTCGAAAGTGAACAGGTTTATGCTGTGCAGTGCAATCTTATATGCGATGGGTTGTGTAGACCGTGCCAAAAATACCAATTACATCTAAAGGACGGATAAGCTTGCAGACAACCTTCTCATTACGTTTTCACAGAAAGATATTTAAATTGTCAAGTTGGTCCACAAGGGATGTACCAAGAAATTGTTTCTCCTAGTTATGTAAATTGATTCCTATGTTTGCATTTCAAGTGGTAGAAGTAGCAGTATAGCCTCGCATTTGATTGTCAGCATTATATTCAGAAACGATAACCTATGACAAGACTCAGGCAAAGCTGACGTTTTCATTATCTGTAATTACACGAGTCGTTGGTATCTATCGTAGAATTTGTGGATTTGTGTTTTGCATGCATTTGCGCTTAATATAGTTTGCCAATGTATTTCTGCAAATTTACATTGAGCCAAAGCATGAGTTCAGAATTTGGTAATTGCTGTTACAGTAAGAAATACTTTTCTGGTAATTGGATCAGATAAGTCCCCAGTTAGATTCTAATCGATGGGTTTCCATTTCGATTAACAGCTGGTCTTGGTGCAGCTCCCATGTACAAATGAAGAAGGCGAAGAGGCTTAATTTAGTGTGATGACAATGTAGATAATAGTAAATATTTAATTAATCATTTAAATATTTTACATACTTTCATTTACACACACAATCATTTACACAGTAATCATAGCTAATTCCAAATCACACTCTTTCCTAATTCAAGGAAGAGAAATCAAGGTGTATAGAAGTTACGAAGCTATGTAGAAGTGAATGTATATACACGTGAGGTCAAAATAATGTAAATACGTTAGGTGAAAAGGAACACTTTCTGTATCAGTTAGGTCCATTGTTTGCTTTCCATCCTTGGGTTGTTCACCTATATTTCGATTAACAGCTGATTATGGTACAGCTCACGTTTTAAAAATGAAGAAGAGAAAGAGGCAGAAGAACCCCTTCATGCTTATTTCTACGAAGATAAAGAAGATGACAGTAAATATATAATATAATCATTCGACTGTTACACACACACACACACACACACACACACACACACCCTCATCGTGTTAATTACGATGGTACATATATAGGATAATCATTCATGTATGATATAATCACACACACACATAGACACAAACACAGAGACACACACACATACACACACACATATTTATTGTTATTTATATTTAATTTGCACTGTGTGTTGACTTTTGTCCATGATTGTATGTTATGCATATTTAATTTGGTGTGATTGATCTTTATCAATGAATAATAGTGTGCAATTTCGAGTTAAAGTGCATAATACCACGTAGTGTAAACACGTTGACTAGTTGTGATTTCTAGATACAACTTGTATTCTAAACTTGTAATTTTCTAGAAAGATTTTTCTTTAACGGTGCGGTGGAAAATTTCATTGTAAGTGCATATCCAGAGTATTTTGTTTTGTCGTTCGTCAGATGACATTCCTTATATATGTTGGAAGTAAACAGTATTATTTATTCAATATCTTAACACCAGTCTGAGTGAAATCAAACTTAGTTGTATTCAGATTAGAGGATTTAAGTTATCTGTTTAAACTATTGGCAATGGAAATACAAAATTCCTATTTACTTAGAACTAAATCACTATTTTGATTTGGATTGTATTCTGGTGATATTTGACAACTGTTATCACATCAATATTATTTGAGACTATTGGTACATTATCACTTTCAGGGTTGAATTTCATTTTAAAAAAACCCACTGAAATGCATTATAAATATTCTATACTATTTGACTTATGACATAAGATACTGGACTATTTGGGATTTAGTTCAGTTTTATAAACTCTTCATCAAATTTTATTTTGTTCTCTTAGGGCATATATTATGTTTTTAATTGTACAAAACACGGTTTTCGCACTTTTCTGTTACTTTCTTTAAGACTACATAGTCGTAACACAATTCAGAGTCGCCAGCAACACCTGGTTTCTCGTGGGAAGTCTTTTCAAGTAGGTCTGACGGTCTAGCAGATATGTTCAACCCACATCCGCCCCCCGGGGAGATGGCAATCGATGTGTGAACAGAACCGGGAATCATCTCAGGTACCGTAGGACCTAATCGACATTCACTGCACCGGCGATCCTCTCCAGATGTCTTCACAATGCCTTTCCACTGGACTCAGTTGTTTGTTATTGTTTTGTTTTGTTTTGGTTGCTTGCATTTGGTTTTGGGTTTCTTTTAAACGGCATCAGCAGTTAACTGCGCAGCTCCTGCGAAACGGAATATCCATATTTAAGACTACACTGCTCACCTCCGTAGCTGGGAGAACAATATAGAAACTTTGCATCAAACATACCTGTTTCACCTTAAATCCCACCTTTAGACGAAGATAGACAAGTTAGCAATAAGACAGAGGTAACTCCATTCATCTTCGATTCCAGCAATGGTCGCACACTGATGGACAGTAATATCAAACGGACGAACATCTTTTCTTCGGAGAGTAGTGGCCAGAATTAACATCCAAATAGCGGCCTTGAATGCATCTCGCCTAAAGGAGAAATGACATCACACCGAAGTCGGAACCGGTTGGACATTTTGCTGAAGGAGCCGAAAAAAGAAAGAAGAGCGACGTGAAACATTCGTTTGCCAACAAATCACAGCTAGTCAGCAAGGGCGTGCATGATAGATGGATCATCTGGATAAAGGCATTTAGAATTATCAGCGCCTATGCACCAACCACCAACCCTTACATGATCAAAGGCAAATCTGATTAAGATAGGCAGTTTATTATAGCAAAGGTACTTTGGGAATTTCAGTAGTAGAGTTCGTGCAGATCACCAGACATGGCAAAGATTAATTTGCATAAATTACTTTGGCAATGGAATGCTGCTACTGACGAAATGTACTGAACACAACCTCCTTACTCGTCAACACCGTGATAGTAAGAAGACGTTATTCATGCCCCATACTCTGAGCACTTTCATTTCATCAACTAATTCATCCTCAGATGAAGAGACATTACATCATGTTTGAGTGACGATGGACTGATCAAGAGGCTTATAAGCTTCAAGCTCAATACCCGAATTCACCCTAGCATATGACCATAGGACAGTAAAGCGCTCCGAAAGCCCAATGTGTTCCTAACGGAAACAAAAGTGTGTGAAACAATTGATGCTGAGAAACTTTGCAGCCATCACGAAATAATTGATATGGGCTTAGAAATGTCGTTAAAACTAAGAATACAAATCCTTCAGTCCCACCACGCATACAAATCAAAGCTTGACCTGTGCAGAACGTAGCCTATTCAGCGAAACAAACCTTTCAAACGTCCTATGTAGAATATAGCACTTACTTTAAGAGGGCAACCATTCAACAGCATTAAGAGGACTGCATAGTGTAAACTCAGACTGCATAGTGTAAACTGCATAGTGTAAACTGCATAGTGTAAACTCTAAGACTCATGGCGGACACATATGGCATAAAGATAGTCTATGCTACTATGAAGGCAATCTATGGCCATATTGCCTAATGACAGAAACTATATTACAACTGAGGACTAAGCACTTCATCAATATCCTTAATCAACAGTTATCTGTCAGTGAGGATGAAACAGGAAAGCTGCAATAAAAGACCACGTTCTCCAGGCAGCTGACACTCTTACCACTTCGGCAATACAACACGATTTGCAGTCCACATCAATGAGGACGCCAATGCCAAACTTACCAAGGCAAGTCTGGTCTTTGGAAAATATGCAGGAGCATGAAATCATCTTTTCTGCAAACAAAAAACTGAAGGTTTACAAAACAATCGTGTTACAGACCCTGACGAATATAAAACCTGGAGGGTATTTAAACTAAATGGCATGACCATTAGGAGAAAAGTGAGGAAAATAAGATAATATGACAAGGTTTCCAGACACTGAGGTTCTAACACAGGCAGACATTCCAAGGGTCCACACTCTACTGATGAAATCAAACATGAAACGGCAGGTCGCGTAGACTCGATGTCAGCCAAGCGACAAACAAAGAAGTCTTCTAAGACGAACTGAAGAAGGAAATGATCTCAAGAAAAACGTTTTAGAGACTCCCTCGAGCCATTCTTGAAATACTTCAACAATGCGCTGAGTCTTGCGAAGATCTAGGCATTTCACATGGTGGTATCACCCATCCAGGAGCCACAAACTGTGACCTAAGGAGAACTGCAAATACAAAAGCGCCAGTAATGTAGAAATCCAGGAATTATATAGCATGTCATCAGGTCCCCAATCAACCCTTAATAGCGTCACTGTTCATAGACGAACTTAACATCACACAAAACTCTATGTGATGATAAAAACAATAAGCGTAGTTTAGGAACGTAGTGATAAAGCATTTATCCAACATCTGATGTGCAGAAATGATTGACAGAATTAATAAGATGAAAATGGACACAGGGCTCAAAACCTACATCTAAACTTGAATAAGATACTGACCTGAACGCAGCATTGCTGGAGTTTGCTGTTATTGTTTTTATTTCGGTCACTCGGCCAACACGGGATCACAGTGGTTGACCAAGATGCATCATTGACCACAAAGATATTACTTAAACTGAACAGTGTATAAAAAACTTATTCAGGTGTACATTTCAACCGATAGGGTTGTACGGACGGACAGTTGTATATATGAACTGGTCTGTGACGTACGGACAGACATATTGTCAGATAAAAGACAATATGTTGTTAATGCACACTGAATAAATAAACTGAAGATTTACATGCAACGATAAAATAATGATTATATACAATATCTGATCGAATTTCTCATGACATAATTACATTGCCTTTTTCCTACGGCGTAAATTTATAGATATATGTTAATGTTCAGAAAACACTGCATTAGTTTTGGACATACCAACATGGACAACATAACATAATAGTTTAGTGCATTGAATTTGTATATACATCAGTTCTCTGTTCAATCCGATCATTTACAGTTAGATTAAAATAAGAACAGACAATTATAAATATTATAGTTTCTATAACTGCGTGATACAAACATTGCAATATAATCTCTAATCATTTAAATACCATTTGTCTAAGGGCAGGTTTCATGATAAATCAGCCGGAGATTTTTATTAAGCAAATGCTTTGTAAATCTGATTTCGTACTATTCTCTAGTTTACTCTGACAGTGAAAGGCTTACATTAAGCTATCTCATCCAAAATAAATCAATCGTCTGGCAAGGGTCCTTATCTATAATAGGATCAACCAACCGCTGAAACTGTAATCAAATTTACTTTAACGCCTTTTGAGAAAACTCATTATGGACAATACTAAATTTTAGATTTTAAACAACGGAGAGCAACGGTTAAATTTTCAGAGGTAAAACCACTGATATGAACAAATTATATATTATGTCCGATAAATGGGCTTTAATCACCTCGATAGACCTTTTAAAATCCTTATGAGCAATACAGAATTATGAGCAACTTAAAACTCATTTCTGCAAAGATTACATGAACCTAACAGCCTGAGAACCGCGTTGAAACACGTCTGTACTGTAGGTTTTTGATGTAAATATTGGCATAGAGAGCGCATCTCAAAACGATCAATTCTGTGTTTCCCTTTAATAAAAAAAATCCATGATGATGATGCGGAGAAGAATTAATGTTGTGATTATGATGACGCTGTTAGTTATTGTTATTGTTGTTGATTTTTCATTTCGTATATACAATTTATTAGTTTACTAAAGTCTATCAGGAATGGCGGCTCGTACAATCATTGGCAAAATAAAGCTGTTACTTCTGTACCACTACAATACTTCAAATCTGCACTTCTTCCAATCACAAACTCGTAGTGAATATTTTTCGCATGGACTATTTTGATAAGTAACATTCCAGTTGGTTAAAGATTCAGGTTATTGGTCATTTGGAATTTCTCAGCTCCGGCGCAAAGAAATGCTGATTATCTGGTTATCCTGCATCGAGAAGGACCAGCAAACCACTAAACCACCAGAGCGGTCCTATTTTGAAGTTTTAAAATTCAAACAAACAAATAATTTTTACTGCATTGCACTGCATCAGTCAAACGTTTTCTCCCAGCTATTCAACTCTTATAGATGTTTACAGGCAGTGAAGTAGCTAAGATAGTGGGGCCAAGATGCAGACATATATACAGGGCTTACCGATTTACCAATGCCCAGAGCCAGAGGGGGAAGGGAGTTCCAGGGCTTCGGAAAACCACGCCTGACTCAAGAGGAAAACAATTTGCACACAAACGTACAGTCGATTGTTGTCATTTGAAATTTGAGTACTTTTATTGGATATTTTGCACGCTTTGAATAAAGAGACACAAATGCTCATATTTTGGTTCCATTTGGAATAAAATCAAGACCCTTTTCAAATTTTGTACCCACTCCCATAAATAAAATAAACAAAAAAACTTGACTCGAGCTGGCCTTGTTGCCTAATCTAAAATGTATTGTGTAGTTTCTATTGCCTTGCTTACTCTTATTATATGACGTCTAAGCTCTTGCTCATGTAATACAAATACAAGATATGGTTTATATTCGGTAAAGTGTCACGTGGCAAATGCATAAGAGAAATCTCAGTGTTAATGCACTGGACATGGGCATCCGCGCAAAGAAGCATTAATTTAACCTCTAAACACTCTGTGGCTGAATAAAAACTTAATAGCTCAATTGCGTGCATGTTAAAGAGATGGGAATATTATGTCTGTGACATCATCCTTTCATTGAAACATACTCTAGACCAAAGTGATGTTCTCTACTACTATTATTTACAAAAATTATTTTCTGACATTATTGACTGTCGCGGATAACAGCGGTACATGTTATGATTCAATTGTGGTCTATCTACACACGTTTTAAACGTTAGAATGCGAGTTCAAACAATATCTGGACTGATTGACGATTTAGATAGGGATTTGATAATACACAGTAATTGTTTGGAAAGTTTTGATGCAGTAGATCGATAAGAGAGGGATTTTACTTGGCCATCTCAATACAAAGGTCAGTCCAAATAATTGAATTCATTAGTTGCGAGCTGCCTGAAATCCAGATTTTCTTTGGAACGGCCTGTCCACTATTGAATGTGATGCTCTACAGTAGTTCTCCGCTAAGATCACTGATCACCTCATCAAACGAAATGTGAGATAAAACAGGTTGCTAGTGTAAAGTTCATATTTCCTGCCTTGCCACTGAATGTAATTTTGCGTGTTTGTCTTAGTCGTAACGTGTGCATGTCGTTTCTAATTGCCTATGTCAGAGGTTGTGGCTCTTGGATCAGCAGTCGCGTACAGTCGTTATTAAACCGGAATCAGAAATAGCAGATTTTGTAGTACATCTATCCCTCTGTTAATTTTATAAATGCATCAAAATAGCTTCAATTTTACATCTACCGTTATCAAACTTTGTAAAAGGTTTAGAAGGTTTAAGGAATAAGCATTATGATTTTGGGGGTCAATAGATCAAAGGTCAAGGTCACTGAGACTGAAAGAGGAACAATGATATCCGCAAAATAAAACACTGTATGGAATAATCTTTGTGGAATGTTGAAAAGGTTAAGATGTTTTCTAGACAAATTTTTCAGTTCTAGATCATGAACATTCAGCATCAGTTTGTGGATGGCTTACACTTTGAGTGAGAAAGAAGCCGATTATTTGGTGGTCACGAGGAAAATGATTAAGTGACAAAAAGAAGGAAATGCTTTTATTTACACAATAACTTCAGTTTTAGACCATGTAGCTCCAGTAAATATTGCGGAAGGTCTGCGTATGCGATAAGAAAGAAAGATGGATAGGTCTACACATTCAAAGGTCAAGGTCATGGCAAGTTAGCTACAAAACAAAATAGTGTTTTTTTCACATTGTTTTGTTCAAGACTGCATACCTTAAACATTAATTTACTCTCGATCTACAAAACGCTCCATAGCCGACCATACTGTACCATGGACAAGTGGTCTAAAGCGCTCTCCGTTACGCGTCACTGCCGTCTCACCTCTGTCTATGTGAGTTCGAGTTCCCAGATTCGGCCAATGTGGGTATGTGAGAAAGTATGCCCGTAGCTTCTGGTGGGTCGGTGGTTCTTTCCGGGATTTCCCTGGGATCTTCCTCCACCATTAATACTGGCCGCCATGTATAGCCTGTCGTGTGCTGAAATATGGCGTAAACCCTACAACATCAACAACAACAACAACGACAGTTCTGTACATGGGGCTATATAGACGACTATTAAATACGCGGAGGACGAATTACTTGGCGAGCACTGTGTTCTTGTTCCCATAGGTATTACATGACAGGAGTAAATATGCGGCTCTGCATTACACAACTAAATGATTTAGAATTAATTGCATACGTAAGTTCCTTATGTATGGTGGCGAGGAGGCTAAATTTTCGTAAAATGTGATGTTTGTTCATTGAAAAGCCGTACGTCTTGTTGTTCATGGCGAAACCTCACAAATCTGGTTAACATCATTATCTTTTATTAAATCAAGAACGCTGGTCATAACGTTCTTTCTCTCTCTCTCTCTCTCTCTCTCTCTCTCTCTCTCTCTCTCTCTCTCTCTCTCTCTCTCTCTCTCTCTCTCTCTCTCTCTCTCTCTTACACCTAATTATTTTGAAGCATTTGGTGCTCCCCACCCATTTAAAATGTGCCGATGATACCTATTTCAGCTCTATACAGCAAAATAAATAATCATGAAAACTTAGCATTTGGTATCACCTGCCAATATAGCCATACACATACATTCAAGTCACCATTGAGTGATATAGTCTTATCAACCTCTGAACCCAGTATATCAGTTTAATGGTATTATATGGATTAACTGTATCAGGGTACTAGTATTACCTTGACCCATTATATCGGTGTACTGGTATTATCTTTACCCATTATATCAATGTAATAGTATTAAATTGACACATTATATCGGTGTAATAGTAATAATTTGACCCATTATATCAGTGTAATAGTATTAATTTGACCCATTATATCAGTGTAATAGTAATGATTTGACCCATTATATCGGTGTAATATTATTAATTTGACACATTATATCGGTGTAATAGTTTTAACGTGACCCATTATATCAGTGTAATAGTATTAATTTGACCATTATATCGATGTAATAGTATTAAATTGACCCATTATATCGATGTAATAGTATTAATTTGACCATTATATCGATGTAATAGTATTAATTTGACCATTATATCGGTGTAATAGTATTAACTTAACCCATTATATCGGTGTAATAGTATTAATTTGACCCATTAAATCAGTGTAATAGTATTAATTTGACCATTATATCGGTGTAATATTATTACCTTAACTCATTATATCGGTGTAATAGTATTAAATTGACCCATTATATCGGTGTAATAGTATTAAATTGACCCATTATATCAGTGTAATGGTATTATCTTGACCCATTATACCAATGTCATAGTATTAAACTGACCCATTATATCGGTGTAATAGTATTTATTAAATTGACCCATTATATCGGTGTAATGGTATTAACTTAACCCATTATATCGGTGTAATAGTATTTATTAAATTGACCCATTATATCGGTGTAATGGTACTATCTTGACCCATTATATCGGTGTAGTATTACTTTATTAACCAGTTGCAGCAGTGCAATATTAATCTATTGACCAATAACATTAGTGTCATAATATTGTTTTGATCAATTTGCATTAGTGTAACATATATTATATTGACTAATTACATATGTGTAATAATAATATGTTTCATAATGTAATAATGTTTTATTCATCACTATCGTCAGATAAATGTTAATTGTCCATTCAAAGCAACATATTAGCAACAACTGCGGACACCACCAAAAACACAGTTTAAGATTTTCAACCAAAATAAACCAGTATGGCATTTGGAAAAAGCTTACAAAGGTTGTGTACGACCTCTTGTTCAACCATTTCCGTGCTCAATGTAATATTTGCTTACGCTGATGTAATTAGTAAATATTGGTCAGCATCTAAAGGCAGCCGGTTTACGTTCACCGAGTCCCCCCAACATTCCCCCGTGATTTCGTTAGGTTGATATTTCCCACTTTTTCCAAAGCTCTCCAAGAAACAGTCGTTATCTATTCAAGTGTTCTTAAATCGCTAATAACAAATATAATATTCCACCGTTCCAACTAAGAATGACACAATCACATTTTGTATAGATTTTCTTTCATCACATGCGATTGATTTATCAATTCGAATGCAACATACTGAATACTAAATATCTTCCTGCCTTACATAAGGAAAGATACGGAAGGTTATTTAATTCAGAGCCTCGTTGTAAGTTCAACTGATGCATAAAATACTGGTCTATATTTGTCATTTGCTTCAATCTGCCTGAAAAGGAATTCAGTTCTAAAATTATTTTGTGTTTTACGGCAGTTCTTGCTCATCCGAGAGCTTCTTTATTGCCGTGTATCAAAGAAAGGAACGTTTCACCTTTCCTTTTTTAGCGGAAGAGTGCCTATCTGGAAGGGTCTAGTGTTATCTATTTTCCGACTACTACGCATAATGTCTTACTAAACGTTAATCAGCTATGATGTAATATTCTGGAAAGTCCATAATGATCATTTTGGTGTAGCTTTTGCTGGTATTTCCATCCATTTAATGTTATACTCGCCAAATAATATACTGAACTAAAATTTTTACTTAAATCTATTCTGTCGTCAAACAAAAACGAGAACAGGTACTTGTATTGATATTGGACTGATATGCCACTCACGTACTCGCAGAAACTAAAGCAGGTAGTGATTTCACGGTCATCTTTGAACTTTAATTTGAATAATAACTTTAACTTGTTTGTTGAGTCTGATAAATAGCAAACACAAGTTGCGTTCACACATATATTAAAAAGACCATTAGTTTCCTGATTTCAGGGATAGTTATACATAATCTATGTTGGGGTGTGGATCGAGACAAGGAAATCCCAGTCAAGGGGTTACATTATCCGTCGCTCCACGAGGATTGTAGATTAAGGAGACATATAGTGTAACCCCGCGTCTGGGATTTCCTTGTCTCGGTTCAAACCACAACGTACATTATTTTTCTCACCCAATATTTTCGTTTAGAGTAAAAATAATTATTCACTAGTGTAATATAGTTTACATACAACACTTTACATCCTGCTCATTAATACAAATATATTAATGAGGGTTGTAGTGTGATCGTTACATCTATTAATGCAAATGTATTAATGAGGGTTGTAGTGTGATCGTTACATCTATTAATGCAAATGTATTAATGAGGGTTGTAGTGTGATTGTTACATCTATTAATGCAAATGTATTAATGAGGGTTGTAGTGTGATTGTTACATCTATTAATGCAAATGTATTAATGAGGGTTGTAGTGTGATTGTTACATCTATTAATGCAAAATGTATTAATGAGGGTTGTAGTGTGATCGTTACATCTATTAATGCAAATGTATTAATGAGGGTTGTAGTGTGATCGTTACATCTATTAATGCAAATATATTAATGAGGGTTGTAGTGTGATCGTTACATCTATTAATGCAAATGTATTAATGAGGGTTGTAGTGTGATCGTTACATCTATTAATGCAAATGTATTAATGAGGGTTGTAGTGTGATCGTTACATCTATTAATGCAAATATATTAATGAGGGTTGTAGTGTGATTGTTACATCTATTAATGCAAATGTATTAATGAGGGTTGTAGTGTGATTGTTACATCTATTAATGCAAATGTATTAATGAGGGTTCTAGTGTGATCGTTACATCTATTAATACAAATGTATTAATGAGGGTTGTAGTGTGATCGTTACATCTATTAATGCAAATGTATTAATGAGGGTTGTAGTGTGATCGTTACATCTATTAATGCAAATGTATTAATGAGGGTTGTAGTGTGATTGTTACATCTATTAATGCAAATGTATTAATGAGGGTTGTAGTGTGATCGTTACATCTATTAATGCAAATGTATTAATGAGGGTTGTAGTGTGATTGTTACATCTATTAATGCAAATGTATTAATGAGGGTTGTAGTGTGATTGTTACATCTATTAATGCAAATGTATTAATGAGGGTTGTAGTGTGATTGTTACATCTATTAATGCAAAATGTATTAATGAGGGTTGTAGTGTGATCGTTACATCTATTAATGCAAATGTATTAATGAGGGTTGTAGTGTGATCGTTACATCTATTAATGCAAATATATTAATGAGGGTTGTAGTGTGATTGTTACATCTATTAATGCAAATGTATTAATGAGGGTTGTAGTGTGATTGTTACATCTATTAATGCAAATGTATTAATGAGGGTTGTAGTGTGATCGTTACATCTATTAATACAAATGTATTAATGAGGGTTGTAGTGTGATCGTTACATCTATTAATACAAATGTATTAATGAGGGTTGTAGTGTGATCGTTACATATATTAATACAAATGTATTAATGAGGGTTGTAGTGTGATTGTTACATATATTAATACAAATGTATTAATGAGGGTTGTAGTGTGATTGTTACATATATTAATACAAATGTATTAATGAGGGTTGTAGTGTGATTGTTACATCTATTAATACAAATGTATTAATGAGGGTTGTAGTGTGATTGTTACATATATTAATGCAAATGTATTAATGAGGGTTGTAGTGTGATTGTTACATATATTAATGAAAATGTATTAATGAGGGTTGTAGTGTGATTGTTACATCTATTAATGCAAATGTATTAATGAGGGTTGTAGTGTGATCGTTACATCTATTAATACAAATGTATTAATGAGGGTTGTAGTGTGATCGTTACATCTATTAATACAAATGTATTAATGAGGGTTGTAGTGTGATCGTTACATATATTAATACAAATGTATTAATGAGGGTTGTAGTGTGATTGTTACATATATTAATACAAATGTATTAATGAGGGTTGTAGTGTGATTGTTACATATATTAATACAAATGTATTAATGAGGGTTGTAGTGTGATTGTTACATCTATTAATACAAATGTATTAATGAGGGTTGTAGTGTGATTGTTACATATATTAATGCAAATGTATTAATGAGGGTTGTAGTGTGATTGTTACATATATTAATGCAAATGTATTAATGAGGGTTGTAGTGTGATTGTTACATCTATTAATGCAAATGTATTAATGAGGGTTGTAGTGTGATTGTTACATCTATTAATACAAATATATTAATGAGGGTTGTAGTGTGATTGTTACATATATTAATACAAATGTATTAATGAGGGTTGTAGTGTGATTGTTACATATATTAATACAAATGTATTAATGAGGGTTGTAGTGTGAATGTTACATCTATTAATGCAAATATATTAATGAGGGTTGTAGTGTGATCGTTACATCTATTAATACAAATATATTAATGAGGGTTGTAGTGTGATCGTTACATCTATTAATACAAATATATTAATGAGGGTTGTAGTGTGATTGTTACATCTATTAATACAAATATATTAATGAGGGTTGTAGTGTGATTGTTACATATATTAATGCAAATATATTAATGAGGGTTGTAGTGTGATTGTTACATCTGAAATACACAATTTCTAAGCGTAAGCAAGAAACAAAATAACAACATAACAACATAACAACATAACAAAATAACAACATAAAATGTCGCATAGTAATAAGGTATTATCACATTTAATATATGGATGTTATATGAAATTGACAATAAATTATTAATATTTCTTAAACCTTTTCATTCTAATCAGTTCCGTTCTTGAAAGTTATGTTGTAAATAATGAAACGATACTGGGTACTCAGCTGTAATGTAGTTATACTTAGTACAAGCCGTAACGTAGAGTACAATGTTGCATTAGACAAATCATGGGTAATTAGTGATCTGAGTTACTATAGCACTCCTTTTCTTTGGAGGAGGTGAAACTGTTTGTGTCATTCTTGTGTTGTCCTAATTTTGATTGTAAAATAACCCTCGTTTATAAAAGACCCCCCAAATACCGACCATAACAGATAACCATGTGTTAAATTTTGAAGTTCACGGATTCTTTGAAACTTTATTTGTCTTTCTTGGAAATATGCCAAGTGATACAATGAAATTTATTTACGGATTAAAGTGTTGAGGGATAAATGATTCCTTCTGACTGGTAAGTGCATTATTTGTCATTAAATATTGTGGATATAGTTTTGATTCAACTGGGGCACAGTGAAGATGCTTAACAAAATTAGAATAAAGCATGATTGGCATATCACATTTCTGGATGTTACTACTAAGTGTTTTGTATTTGTTTAAGATAGTTGGGAGGCTATGGAGTGTATAGGTCTATATTCTATGTGCATGGATCAGTGTTTTCTGTCATAATTCATTGCACATAACATTGAGAATTTCATCTTATCGGTAGCACAGTCAATTTTCAGGCTAGCGTCATTAAATATAGCTAACAGTATATAATTGTTTCACACGAAGTATTTAAAACTTGTTACGTAGCTTTATCGATATTTAATGACGCGGACCCAAAAATGTACTGAGCAAAGCCAGCATACATAGGATACAATTGTCCATGTTGTCTGGAACGGACTAGCATAATATCAAAAGCTTGACATCGAAAACGTGTGTGCAAGGACGTATTTGGGGCGAGAGGGCGGGGAGATTTTCATGTGCTGTAAAATTGCTGTAGCTAGTCTATATAAGAAAATTAACAAGTTCTGCCGCCGCCCGCACCCCCTGAAAAACTGAAATGGTATCCCCGCGTGTGTGTATTTGTCTCTCTTGAAATGTTTTTGCATGGTTTATTCTCAAAGATGGATTGACCTTAAGTTAATATGTTTTTGTTACAATATTATTATTAAAGTAGTTATGGGCGCGTGGACATCGTAGACGACTGGTCTGAGCTGATTTGATTGAGACAGGAAACGTAAGTTTAGCAAAACAGCTGTTTCTCTGTTGCATGGGTGAGAAATTTAAATGCAGAAGTAGTAGTAGTTGTAGTATAGTTTAGAGAGAGAGAGAGAGAGAGAGAGAGAGAGAGAGGGGGGGGGGATTTGTATGATAAATACAAATTACTTCTGCTCTTTTCCATGAATAAAATGTTTCCGATTAATTCTTTGAATGTACATCCTAATTCAATTGCCGAAAGGTCTAAGTATTTTTTTCATCACTTACAACAAAAGCAACAGCAACTACAACATTAATTATGCCAACACATATATCCTCTTGCGACTTATTCTTGTACATGGTGCTATTAAATGTAATGGACTATGTAAAATATTGTTTGCACACACTCAACTTAATTGTCTGTTCTACACAGTGGCTCATTCTTAAAGCTTCTAATTATACAAATGTATTCGTATTTTTCTATTATTATATCAAGGCTAATTGGGAATATAGCTCCATCAACATATTCCTCAATTATGTTCAAGAACTCGAAATATACTGTAGGTATTTATAGTACATTCCTATGATCTATCCCTTCATTTTCCATTATATTTTGGATCAATGAATAATGGGACATGTTATATGTTAAGAGTGAACACTATCTGATTATATTATTGGTGACATATGGTAGCTATCTGGTTAGGGTATATCGAAATAATAGGAGAGTTAGACTTTATGGAGAAAAAAAGATTATCTTATCTGCGGGTTACGGTCTAATCTAAAAGCGTACGCAAGTTGTGATAACACCAGTTCCAGATCAACACGTTCTAACACAATCAAACATTATCAAAAGCATGCATATCTTATTTCCGATAGGGAAATCCCTTGATACCATTGCTGTAAATTCCCTTGCAATTATATTGCCTGGTTATCCGCGTATATAACAAGAAAAATAAAACTAAGATGAGACGGATAAGACAACTGCGAATGGTACAGAATGGCTGAGAACCAATTTCTTAACTTTGTGGAAATTCTTTGGTCCGAACATTCCTAAGAGAAGAGATGTTCACACACACACACACACACACACACACACACACACACACACACACATATATATATATATGTTTCTCTGTGTGTGTGCGTGTGTAGTAGTAGTAGTAGTAGTAGTAGTAATAGTATGGTTTTCAATGAAAGAGAGAGAGGATGTGTGTAAAAAATACAAATTACTTCTGATCTTTAAATTGTCTCCGATTAATTCTTAGAATGTACATCCTAATTTAATTGCCGACATTTCTGAGTATCTATATCATCAATGACAACAAAAGCAACAGCAACTACAACTACAACAATTATGCCAGCACATATATCTGCTTGAGACTTTTGCTGTACATTGTGTTATTAGTACAGTTGAACATTACTGTCAGAATACCGGAATTGGCAAGAAGCACAAAGCAACCATTGTATTTTTTGATTGCTAAGACGTTTAACTCTTGCCAGTTACACAACCAACTTTTAGTGATATTCAAATCACACTTAGCTCTTAAGAGAGGTGTTCTATGACCACTATAAAAAATGATGGCAGTGACGTAATGTATGCCTTGGTTGTTGCCATTGTTACAACGATCGATCAATAGACTGAGTTTTCTTAAAGAAGTAAATACAGATGATGAAGGTAAGTCATCTAACGCCATTCGAGATCTATCTGTACAGTATCGAGATCTATCGGTACAGTATCGAGATCTATCTGTACAGTAAAAAAATGGATAAAACAGAAAAAGCCAAGTATTATTCCAGGAGTAATAGTAACTAATGTGTGGGCAAGGTTGCAGATTAATCTGGGAGATGCATTATTTCCCGAAGTTACCACATATGAAATAAAATATTAATAATTTCGTACCTTTTTGAGTCATTATAGCAGAAACCTTTGTGTCCATATCTGGTTAAACTGGAAGCAGAACTAAAAAGTTATTCAAATACAGTCCTTCATGAATCGCAAGGAAAACAAGTAAGTTAAGAACCTTTCAATCGGACTGTTAGATGTTAGATTCCTAAGAATTCGCAGACAGGAAAGGATAGGGGTAGCCATAATTACGTCGATGCTATATCATTTACTATATATATATATATATATATATATATATATATATATATATATATATATATATCTGTGTGTGTGTGTAATTACGTCGATGCTATATCATTTACTATATATATATATATATATATATATGTGTGTGTGTGTGTGTGTGTGTGTGTCTGTGTGTGTGTGTGTGATTTATAGCACAACCTAATGCAAAAAATGTATTTATGTATTTGTACGGTTTCTTGGTCATTTTACCACCTCCCCATCCAAAATTTGTGATTGCACAAATTAGCAGTGTTATTACAGTCTTGCCACAATCACTTCTACCTCTAGGAGATACCTGGATGGAAGGCACGGCAACTTTTCTAATTTGGCTATTGCCGCGTACCCAATTTGTGAAGCTATAATCTTTCTCATTTTCTCCGAAAATACATCTGCTATTCACCACTAATTTAATGATTCCATCCATTCATCCATACATTACGTACGTACGTACATACATACATACATACATACATACATACATACATACATACATACATACATACATACATACATACATACATACATACATGCATGGATTTTAAAGTGTTGGTATAAAGCACTTAGATATTCCAGTACTGTCTGCATATCAAAATGCGATCTACCCATGTCATATCAGTATGCATATATAAAACAGTGTTTAAACAGTAGGCAATCGCTTATATTCTCTATAGATCAATGACGAAATGCCACTAATTATTCATTAGTGACGTAAGTAAATAACTAGAAAAATATTAATAATCTTGCATAAGGGCCCAATTTGCGAAATATGTGGAGTGACAGAAAAAGAATTCAAGTCTGACGAAACTCTTAAAATCGAATTTAGACCAATAGCCTAGAACAACAATGTCCTCTGTATGACCTGCGTGCGCACGCGTGTGTGTGCTAGTGGATATAACAATGGTTCAGTTATATCGCTATGATGTCTGCAGTGTGGCAGTTTATAGTGATGTCTAGCACATATGCATTATATCGCAGATATAGGCCTATTGCTTCATACCCCAATCATACATTATCCTGATACCAGGCCACCAGTCCTAACACTAACCTCTTAATACTGAGCGTCTGGCGAGGCAGCTGCCAGTACCATTTTTCTAAGTCTTTAGTATAACTCGTCTAGGATTCGAACCCGCGACCTTGGACACTGTAACCACTTATGCCGTTTTCTTTTTAGTCCCCAATTAAAGAAACAAAATACATTAAAGATGACTAAAATAAACAAAGCATAGTCATTTCATCCAGTAATTAAAAATTCTCCAATTAGCGCCCAGATGGTCCCAAACACAATTTACGTTTCGACGTTCGAATTAAACAGGATTTTCTAGAGTAATACGGTCGCCATATTTGCATGGTCCAGTCTATTTTCCAGGAACAGATGTGACCTAGTTCACCGTGTTTGATAATCACAATATTTCCGAGTAGTCTGAAATTAGAGCTCTTTGAATATGAGTATACAAGAGATTCTCCTTTCTTGTGCAAATTTGTGTTTAAAATATGTAAAACATATATTCGAACAACTGGACGCAAACGACGCAGTATAAATTGATATGGACAGTTCTAGAAACCAGAAAGTAAATGAAAGAAGTCTGTCTGCTTGTTTACAGGGAGAGTTTCCGTTTGCTTTGAAATGCCAGTAAGCTGAGACTGTAAGGGACACCATGGCGACAAACAGGTTAAAATTATAAATTGATGAACTAAATGACCAAATCTTTACATTTTTAAATAACCATGATGTTTTTTTTAAATTTTAATTTGTAGGCGGTTACTACCCAAAACACGAGCATATGTGAATACCAAAAGTCTCTCCAACATCGCTCTGGACCATTGTATCAAGCCGCGAGCAAAAACAGTAAAAATATGAGCGATGCTAATCCTGGCATGTGTCATGCAACGATGTCGCTGGATCTATTGATGATGGTAATAAACAGTCAAACGGACCAAAGTAAGGTTGAAAGTCTTAAAAAAAAGGATACAATTGTTTTATACTCGTTAGAAATGTCAAAAAGCATAATAATGACATGGATAAACTGTAAATAAATTTAAATGTTTGAATTACATCTTGTTGGTTCGTCTCACCTCTCACTCGTTTCAATATACTCATCAGTAAGCAATCGGTTTACGCGTTCAATGTCAAAGAAGCTAACCATGCTGTATTGCTAGTGCCCTACAGTTTAAATTAAGACCATCCTTCGTTTTTAAATCATAAGTGTGTTTTATTTATATTTAGATGAAATTTGAAACGTTGTGGACAAATATTTTGAGCCTCTACTTATTAATGCTAAACGTGTATAATATGTTGATGTTCATTACGAACCTGGTACAATTAACATGACAACGTTATTTATTGCAATATTAACATAACAATAGATCAGTTTCATATAATGGTTAGACAAATTAAATTATTCAAATAAGATATTCAAATAAAATCGTGTAGTATGAAATCGTGTTTTAATCACATTGATCATCGTCTTATTGATATATTCGTATAGAGATAACATCTATACATATACATTCACTCCTTTTACCTGTATTCTTTACTACTTGCCGTGGTTATTTGTTTGTCAAAAAAACGACTGTCACATAAACCATCAAGAGTTTAGAAGAGGAAAGTGACGTTGATGCTACCATCCAAGGAGCAGAGAGTTGCATCTCTGATGTGAAATCATGGATGACATGTAACAAGCTGCAGATGAATGATGATACCAATGAGGCTATTCTGATCACAATACAAAAACTTTCTGATTCATATCCTTTACCTCAAACAATAAAAATCAGTAACACCAACATTAAATTCACACAGTCAGTACGAAGCCTAGGTGTTACTCTTGACAGTACTCTCACATTGCACCATCGTGTCATGAACATATTTTGAGCTGAGACGTATCAGCTTCATGCGCAAATATATTTCAGTTGATGCCACTAAAACATTTGTAATGTTCATTAGTACTTTCAAGACTGGACAAGTAACTCAGTTCTGTCAGTTTCGTCGCAATATATACTCCAGTAACCTCAAAACATTATAAACACAGTTGCTCGTATCATCCTTACAGTACCACGATCAGAGCACACCTCCCCGCTGCTCTGTACCCTACTCTGGCTATCCATTCGATCCAGAATCACACACAAAATTTGTTCACTATGCTACTTTTCAATGACGGATTCCAGTCTAGCATACCTATCTAGCGTCACCCATGTGTACACACCATCAAGATGCTTACCCTCCTCTTCTGCCAATCGTTAACTCATTATTTCCACCTTGAAAACGAAGCCATCTAGACAATGTTCTTTTGTTCACTAGGCCCAACAACATGGAACGAATTGCTCATTGAAATTAGACACAAAGATAGTGTTCCATTTCGAGAGTGCTCTTAAAACTCACATTTGTCGACTGCAAAAACAAACTTAAAAGACTTAATAATATTTACTACCTTAAATATTTTCAGCATTTTTTAATTTTTCTAATTTAATGGCGTTTGTTTAACTTTTTTTTTTGTAGTCATATCATTATGTATGTTGTAAAGTGCTTAGAGCTTATAAAGATCTGGGCGGAACACAAACTCCACGTCATTATTATTACTAAATCACATATAATTTGTGTGTCTACGTTGATGTTATTTTGTGTTTAACAGTGTGTTCGAGACTTTGTAACGTTCGGTAAACTTTGTATTTCTGTTCTACTGAAACTTTCTAAGTTTGCACAGAGCGTTTACTTTCTAGGCCTTCCGTAATTTTGTTTCCAAAGCTGTATTAATATTTATCCGAAAATCACTCAAATGTAAACGAACGAATATGTGTGTGATTTTGGACGGTAATGCTAATCAAATATAATAAATTACTATCAACACGCACACATACACATCCACACAAACGTATCTACTAAAATAAACACTTTAAACAAGCTGAGTACAAATTGAAATAATCCATTCCAGGCGACGTCTTTCTAGAATTATCTGAATTCATGATAAACAAAACGTTTCATTATTGTTCATGCACATTCAAAATTAATTTTGTTAAGGTCATTAGGAAACAAACTTTGCCTCACTTTATGGAGTATAAACTGGTAGCTAACGGATCCTATATACATAGATAATCAACTGGTAAACGTCTGATGTAGGTGGAGCACAAGGTGGTTAACAGTCCTATTATGAATATGCATGTAGCGTATCGGATTGTTTTCCGCTTTATCAATAGATGTATAGTTTAAATCGCAAAGTGGAATCTTATCCGGGATCTGTTGACATCATACCGGATGGGTCGCTTGTTGGGGGTAGGGGATTTTGGGGCATGGGGGGGGGGTGATAGTTCGACGGGGCTCAGTTAACGCCATTTCGCAGCGCAAGATAGGGTATTTAATGCGGAAAGTACAGTTGCTGGAAGAAAAACCAGGGATAAACAATGTGTGAACCAACGATTCAGGGTAGCTATTAACAGCTTTCTCACATAACCTCAGTGGCCGACCCAGGTCTTCGAACACGTGGATATATATATATATATATTTAGATGGCAGTGATTGGTAAAAGCGAGATATTTAGAACTTTCGGCCCGCTTCTGCCTCCACATGATTCGTGTGTACACAAACGACACTACTAAAATTGCAAAATGAACTTTTTAAGTTAGAAAATAGCGTAATTAGTTGTTGGTCTTCCTCTATTTTATCATAGACAAGGTCAGGGGCGTCATTTGGGGAAGGGCGGAGGTGGAGCCTTTGCTTCCCCAATAAATTTACAAGTGCTTTAAATCTGATAGTTCATCTGTTTACTTCAACGGTACTTGTGACCTTTTCCAGATCAAATGTCCTTATGTGACGATTGTACTTGAAGACCTTCACATATCACTGTATTCATTGTTGTAGTGGCTTAAATTAGTACCCAACCAAAATTATCAGTCCTGTACTTAACAAGGATGTGCATGTTATCTTGTACCGAGTAAGTGACACCAATGAAAGAATGCATTGAAATACGCACTGGTAACACGATGCCTATGATAGTTTCAAAAATACGTGTCGCTGACAGAAGTATTATCACACTGTATTGATTATATAGGAGCGGTAAGGAAGTATGGTCTTCAAAACAAGGGCGTATTAGTAGGTTTAAACATAAATTAGTGTTACAATATGATAAAAATGGGACTAAGCACACACTGTAACAATTTAAATAAACCATTTCCTTCTGATAAAATTATTTCAATACAATTCAAGACGATGAAAGTGTAGCAAACACTGATGTTTAAAAAGAATGTAGAAATAGAGAGCAAGCGAGACAGACATACAGACAGACACATACAGACATAAGGAGAGGTGCGACACGATGATATCTATCTATCTATCTATCTATCTATCTATCTATCTATCTATCTATCTATCTATCTATCTATCTATCTATCTATCTGTCTGTCTGTCTGTCTGCCTTTCTGTCTGTCTGTCTGACTGACTGTGTGTGTGTTTATGTGTGTAATACGATACTATAGTCATCTGGTATCAGTCATATATTTGTATCCATGTAGAATTTTCTATAATATTAATTGCATGCCACTTTCAACAAAGCAATTAATCTAAGCTATGGATTATATATGGTACAGAAAGACAGTAACTTAGTTCCTTGCTGACAATTCTTCAGACAGAACATGCAGAGAAATGCAGGGTGGGTTCTGTTTCACCCCTGGAATATAAAGGGGTGTCAGCATTGATTAGTTTTTAAAAGGATTCCATAATGTGCCAGTTTAGCATGGAGATGTAGAGATCTTTATGACTAAATGTAGGCAATTTGTTGATTTTCTATTAGGACATATAACACTTTTATCAAGCACAGTAAGATACACCACACTGCATAACCTTTTAAGATTGCTACGCAAGGCAACTTGGTACAGAGAAGGATTAAATAGTATTTGGCATGAAATTATAAGTGACTATATTTGAATGGTAAAATGTATAATGTATTTGTTATGAATACTACATGCAAGAGTTAAATATTCCAACTCTTTTGCTGAAAGGACACCCTCTCTCATGCAGCCGTGCCTGACAGTTAGCAGGTCCAATGCGTGGGCCGAATTAAACCAAAACGAACCGAAACCAAATCGGAACGAACATCGAAACGAAATATAATATCATGTGACACATTTGTTGTGTAGTTCAGAGGAAAATGTCCAGATATTTATGTGGAAAGTATGGCAGTTTAGTTTTTCTTTCTGCGTATGATTATAGTCTTGCATTTTGATAACATTAACTGTGTGACCATAAGTGAAAACGAGACTCGGAATTGGAAACGGTCTATAAAATAGTAAGATGTTTTCATAAACGCATATTGTGCAGTAGCTTTTATGTGTTATCAGCATCATAATGCATGTAATTGACCAGTAATTGACCAGTATATTGTTGTTCTTGTCTCGTTAGCCCCAACTCTCTTCACACACCCAATGAACCTCGAAGAGCAACAAATGATGAAAGTTACACCGCTGTAAGACTATTCAACAATGCAAAGACAGATTGTATGTGCGCGTGTGTAAACGAAAACAAAAGCATACCCCTCCTTTGTATGTGTGGTTATGTGCATTAAGACCTCAAATGCGTTATCCCCTTGTCCAAGAACGTGCTTTTGTATGTTTAAATGAAACAATTCAAGCTCCCTTAATGTGTATGATTTTATGTTGGGTTATAAGTACGTATACGTTCCTAACCTTGCAACACACACGGAAATGTATTCTGTATATTTCGTTTCGTTTCTGTTGTGTACTGTTATAAAAAGGGTTACAAATATTTGCAAAGATTTACCTAAAACGTTTGACATTCTCAGACTGATTTTATTTTCCCTTATGTCTGCTAAACTGTGTTTATTACATTTCATTTGTACAAAGATGAGAAACGCTCTTGTCATTTGGCCTCATTTAAATGTTTTTACTAATATGTTTCCCATGTCCCTTATTATTCACAACAACACCCAACATCATACCCATCACCCACCATCATACCCATCACCCACCATCATACCCATCACCCACCATCATACCCATATTAGAAAGGTGTAAATCCAAATTATCAGACCATCAGACCAAACTTTAACTGGAATATTTATTTTTTGGACTATCGATACAACGATAACGAAGTAACCGAGATAGCTGTTTGAATGCTTTTAAAACCCTTTTGTCCTTTATTATTCATGCTTATGAAGTTGGTTAATGATAGAAAACAAAGCAACAGTTCAGTCATAAAGTAACGGTATTTAATATTTGGTAATGGCTTGGAAAAAATACCTAATGAAATACCAAATATGCTGACTGCACGCCTATACATACAGTATCGCCATCGCCATCCCCCTTCCCACCCTAATCCCGTGTGTGTGTGTGTGTGTGTGTGTGTGTGCGTGTGCGGAGTATGCATCTATGTATTCTATGTAGGTACGTATACGAACACAATGTCAAAATTGTGTTTTATAAAGGAAGACATTTGAGGTTGTTTTGAAGTGCAAAATGTATGTTCACTTGTTAAAGTAAGCTAGAAATGTACATACCTTTATACGCCGATTAGTCCAAACAGCCTTGAATAAAACAACTGTCTGCTACAAACATTTCCCAAAGTTATACCCTTGCTGGCTAATGGTGTCTTGACTGCTCTTATTCAAAATGAATGACACAACAAGTTAATCGCCGATTATAGGTAAGATCCATTGATTCTTTGAATTAATGAGAACCTAACCTCAGTCTGTAGTACCTGTTGTAAACAGTGATCAACTAGCCTAGCTCTTCAATTGAACTGCTTTACTGTACCCAACACACGGTATCACTGTACTGAAACATATACATATATGTATACATCAGTAGGATAGCTTGACTTCTTTTCGTTACGCAAATCGTGCTTACTGAGAACAATACTTTGAACACCAATCATGGACGCTGTTGTAAACACAGTTATAACAATGGTGCAGCCACAATTGAAGTCAAACAATTAATACTTTTTGTATCATTGTTCATGCATGTAAATTAATAATCTGTGAAGTCACATGAATAACATTTATTGCAATCGTTTGTTCACAAATGGGGAGCGGAGAGATTTCTTTGAGCGATTATTTTTGGCACAGAAGTCGTTATATTTTGAAATTGTGTACTAAGTTCAAAAACATGACTTCATTCAATAGACGGTAACGGTCATTATCACATATAAACTCTTTCCATCTTATGTTAAGTTCGACCGCTTCGGTGGCCTAGTGGTTGCAGCATCCGCCTCAGATGCGAGAGGTCGTGGCTTCGATCCCCGGCTGAGTCTTGCAAAAGACTTACAATAATGGTACTTTTTAAGATGAAGATTCAGTGTTTAAAATCTGAAAGAGCTATTTGAGCAGTTTGTAAATGACCTTCATCTTTTTATAAAAGATTAAGGATATAGTGTAGAAGTTAAAGAGAAAAAGAGTAGAGATCATAATCAGTTTCCGGCAAAGTCCTAATCTGTAACAGAAAGGTTCAACAATGAAGGTTTGGAACTCACACTACAGAAATGTACAGATATTGCCAGAACAGATAAGCTAGACAACAATGTATGTGGAATACACATATGTAAACGCAGTAAAAAAAAAAAAAAACAATGTCAAAACAGCATTGTCAGCTGCAGCGCATAGGTCAGAGAGACCAAGGTAGAACTATCAAAATGTGACTCTAGTCACATAG